>ML386643.1:0-28806 GCA_005239525.1 Nicotiana knightiana | reverse complement strand
CCGGAGTATAGACGAAAGTCATAACCGAGGGTTTAGAAGTTGGATTAGAAATAACGATACTTTGGGTGCAATCTAAAGTGAACTGTAATGCAATCTAGCTAGCGTAACTTGAGAGAGTGCGTCTAGTAAATTATCGTAATTACTTGAGAGAGATTTATGGTAGATAGAGTGTTCATGATTGATAGAGACAACTAATCAAACTATAAGAAGTATCTGAGAAGGAAGTTCACCAACAGGGGAACCATAACCTTAGACCTTTATCATAATTGTTTACAACACATTGTTAGTGATTGTTAATTATTATTATTGTCAGTGNCGTTGAGCCTATAATCCTGTTTCTTTGGCAGCCACATTACAAGTCATACCCCTTTGTTTGAATCGATTATATATTTGAACCTTGTCACCTCTCGTAAGCACTGGAAATGTTATGAAATATGAAAAAGTTAAAGTGTGGGGGTGGTAGGTTGGTTTGTGAGGGGAATAATTGAAATAAGGAGAACGGTGCACGTTTGAAAAAGTAAGAGTCACTTGAAAAAGAAGAAAAGAAGAAAAGAAAAAGAAATAAATAAACACTTGTGCTGTTTTGAAAGAAAAAAATATATGTGGTGACTCTTAATGTAATTGTGCTTAAAGAAGTATGGGGTAATAACATCGATGTGGAGGTGGAGTTTGGCTTATTATAAGTTTGAGGTTGAACGCGAAAGTATATGTATTAAAGTGCTTAGGGAGGTGTAGTCACTTTTATATCCAAATGTATCCTACCCGTCCCGCAGCCTACATTACAACCAAATAAAGTCCTACTTGATCCTAGACTGAATGAGCTCGATTAGTAGAGTAGTACACTACGGGCAAGCCTATGGTGCATCTTTTGTGGCATATGAATATTATTTCTGAGAGCGAGTGAATTCTTTCTATCTTGAGTTCCTAAGTGTTCTTAAATTTTATTGTGTGAGGAACTAGCTCTTTGATTTGGTGAGGGCACATGATTCATGAAGGAAAGGTAATGTTGTTGACCTCTATGTTAGAGTAGTGAGTGGATTGTGAATAAAGCATGGTATATGTGAGTCGACTATTGAGGCGAGGATGTCACACCTCTGTGCTTGAAATGTTTTAAATATTCTTGGTATAACATGTTAAGAGATTTGCTTAATAAATTTGTGTACATGAGTGTAGTTTGATTGCTCGAGGACGAGCAAAGGTTTAAGTGTGGGGTCTTGATGCGAGACTAAATTGCATAGTTTAACATGTGATATACCTTACATTTTATGCGCATTAATGATAAAATTACACTTGTTATGTGCTTAATGGAGTTTATTTCATGTGTAGGTGAAGTGGAGATGGAAACGGAGCTAAAAGGATGCAAATACGTCGAAAAATACGCGAAAGGAGACACCCGGGCGATAGCCGGGCGACAGAGCCAAACAGCCTAACCCTACCTGGCGTTAGCCAGGCGTTAGGGCTGAAACGCCAGCCCTACCCTGGCGTTAGCCAGGCGTTAGGGCTGAAACGCCAGCCCTAGCCTGGCGTTAGCCAGGCGTTTGGGCCCAAACGCCAGGGGCTGCCCAGTTCGGCCAAATCCGAGTTTTGACGGGTTTAAGTGTTTTCCAATTGAAATAGAAGTCTCCTACACGGTTAGGGTTCACCCTAAACCTATAAATAGACTCCTAAAACACAACTACAAGGGGAGATTAAAGGGAGATTCGAGATTAGAGTGGATCAAAGGCAAAACATCAATTTGTACATATTTTCTTCTTTACTTTGTAGTTTAATTATGCAAGTTATTTTAGATTTTATTCTTTTGAACATGTTTAGCTAATTTTTTGTAGAACCCGTTGGGGAATAAACTTATTGTGATATTAATATAGCTTTGATTGGTTGATTAAACTCTATTTGTTCAACTACGTTCTTGTTGTAGTTGATTGAAGGGCCCTCAATTAGCTGTGCCTATTTATTATGTATCTACTTGAGAGAGAGTGCATATTTAGGTAATTGTTTGAACAACACCACTCCCAGAGTATAGACGAAAGTCATAACCGAGGGTTTAGAGGTTGGATTAGAGATAACGATACCTCGGGTGCAATCTAAAGTGAACTGTAATGCAATCTAGCTAGCGTAACTTGAGAGAGTGCGTCTAGTAAATTATCATAATTACTTGAGAGAGATTTATGGTAGATAGAGTGTTCATGATTGATAGAGACAACTAATCAAACTATAAGAAGTATCTGAGAAGGAAGTTCACCAACGGGGAAACCATAACCTTAGACCTTTATCATAATTGTTTACAACACATTGTTAGTGATTGTTAATTATTATTATTGTCAGTGGAATTAGTAAAACATCACCAATTTATATTCAAAAAGTATTGAGAGAATTGATTGAGTAAAAGTTGTGTATTCTAAAGACTTGATTGATACATAAATTCCCTGTGGGATCGACTCTGGGCATAATACCCCGGATTATTTTGCAACGCCCGCTTAGTCTTTTATAAGACATATTTGCATAACACCGGTGACCGTAGTTACTCTGTACTGAGGAAAAAGGCCAATCCAGTCCCACGGAGAAGATTCATCTCCGGAATACAACACTCAGACAAAATCCATGTCCAGGGACGATCCGTCCCTCGTAACATCAGCGTCGGACAAGATCCATGTCCAGGGAAGCTCCATCCCTCACATAACATCAACTTAGGACAAGATCCATGCCCAGGGAAAATCCATCCCTCATCATCAATGTGCTCACTAGGGGTGTAAAGACTCCGGAGGGGCCCTAGTGGTCCAAGCACCATATCAAGCCAACGAAGGTATGATTTAAGTATCAATGAGGTATGCAGTCCAATCTCATAACTGTCCCAATAACAGGCACTCGGCCTCACTCAGTCATTGCTCTCCAGTCTCACTCACATGGGTCACAGATGCATCCATCAGCCAGAAACAATGATAAGTATGCATATAATTAACAATACTGAGACGGAGGTATGAAGTGATATGCTATAACAGGACTGAGTATATGGAATCGAATAAATCACAAACGAGACAGTAATATACGACCACTCGGTTCTCAGCATATTCGGCGTGAAGCCTAGCATTTATACGTAACATGATTTCTAACATGTTCACAATTACTACATTAATAGAAGAACATATATCATCAGGAAATAATCACTAAGTGGTGCCATGGGATGAACCAGGTCAAAAGTCTCACAGTGCACGCCCGCACGCTCGCACGCCCTTCACTTGGCATGTGCGTCACCAATTCTAATCACATAACAAGTAGTTCGGGTTCTCGAACCCTCATAACCAAGTTTGGAAATGTTACTTACCTCAAAACTAGCTAAACTACTACTCTGCAGTGCCTTTGCCTCTAGATTCAGCCTCCAAACGCTCCAAATCTACCAAAAATCATATTTATACCATTATAATATGCCAAGGAACGAAACCCAATCGAAGTTTATCAAAATTACTCAAAAATCCCGAAATTGGTCAAACCTGACCCTCGGACCCACGTCTCGGAACTCGATAAAATTTACACCACAAGAATCCTCATCCTCTCCCGAGTCCATACATACCAAGGATACAGAAATCGGAGTCCAAATGACCCCTCAAATTCCCATTTTAAAGTCTCTAACTCACAAGCCCTAATTACCCATTTTTAGCACTATTTTTCCCCAATTTTCACCACTAATCAGACCTTTAATCACATATAAATGAGTTTTAAGTCAAAAATCCTTACCTCAATGAAGAACTATCGATTTCCTCTTCAAAACCCTTCAAAAGCTTCAAACCCGAATAAGAATGGTGAAAGAATGACCAAAATTCGCTAAGGGTTCTTTTTATAGGTTCTGCCCAGTGATGACCGCACCTACGGACCTATTCTCGCACCTGCGATCCCAGGTGCGCACCTGTGAAAATGGCTTAAGTTCGGACTTCCGCACATGTGGTCCTCTTCTCACACCTGCTGGCTCGCAGGCGCGACTAGGCGTCTGCACCTGCGCTCCTTGGCCAGGTCCCCCTCTTCCGCACCTGTGAAAGAACAATCGCTCTGCGGCCATCCCACCTGCAGCACCCCATCCGCAGGTGCGGAAACATCAGAAGACTTCAGACCAGCAACCTTTTCACTCTTCAAACTCCCCGATGGCCATCCGAAATCATCCTGAGCCCCTCGGGACCCCAACCAAAAATACCAACAATTCCAAAAACCTCATTCAAACTTAGTCGAGCCTTCAAAACAGCAAAAACAATGCAAAAACACTAAAATCACCCCAAATTCAAGCCTATGAACTTTGAAACTTCTAAATTTCACCAAGGATGCCGAAACCATCTAAAACACATCCGATTGACCTGAAAATTTGCACACATATCGAAAATCACATTCTGAACCTGTTCCAACTTCCGGAATTCCATTTCGACCCCGATAGCCTATTTTCCCCTGCCGACCGGAAATCGTCAAAAACTAACTTTTGCCAATTCAAGCCTAGTTCTACACCGGACATCAAAACTTCATTCCGAACACACTCCTAAGTTACAAATCACCTAACGAAGCTATCCAAGCTATAAAATCCACATTCCGAGGTCGTTTACCCAATAGTCAACTTCCAGTTGACTTTTCTAACTATAAGGCCGACTTAAGAGACTGAGTGTCTCATTTTTCACCATGACCACTCTGAACCCGAGTCAACCAACCACACACCACACAAAAGAGATGAACCACACAAGCAATGAAGCTGAAATGGGGAAACGGGCTAAACTCTCGGAATGACCGGCCGGGCCATTACAATTAGGGTTTTCAAACCTCTTTCAATCGAACCAGAATGGGTTCGATTCTCTAATTTTTAATAATATTCTGTCTATATTCATCCTATTTTGTGTGATGTTTTCTTTTATTTGTATATCCTGTCGATTTTACACATTCCCTAAAATTAGGTTTGAGATTTTTTTTCTTTTCCTTACTGATTCTGATGAATCTTCCCTTTTCTGTGTTTGATTACTCTTTTTCCTTATGTTACCCTAATTTTTACTTTAGTATTTGCCTTAAATATTCAGAACAATTTTGTGTTTTGGTATTATTTTGTGTTTCCCTGATTTACTGAATCTTTGATTTTTTGCCCTAAAATTGCTTCTAATTGATTCCGAAATATATTTTTTGCATCCGAATGATGTGTTTTCCATTTCTATGTGTTAATTTCTACCACTATATAAACCCTTCCGCATTCCCTTTAGGGTACCCTTATTTCTAAACTCACTATAGCCTTATTAGACCTAAAGTTATCCTGACTTGCATTCTATATTCTGACTTTGGCCGGTTGGAAGCCAAGGCCATTTAGTTCTGAGATCTTGCTACTCAGAATACTATGGCCTTCTATGATTTTGTGCATTTTCGCTTAACTGGTAAGTCACTTGACTTCTTCAACTTCGTTCTTACATGTCTATGATTTGCATATGTTATTACTACTGAATCTGTGGTTCAATATGCTTTTGAGTGATGTTTAGGCATTTCTCTATCAACTTTTTATGTCTTATTCTCGTTAACACTTAACTGCTCCTAACATTACCAGTTCCTAAGTTATCTGAACTTTTTTTAAAGGTTTATTCAGTTAGTGTATGACACCGGAATGCCTATGAACATGTTTACTCACTTGTCCTAAATCCCCGTAGTGAATGTCTCACATTTGTGTCAGCCTGTGTTAAGACTCTCATTGCTTTTCATAATCTGCTTCTATGCTATTGTGTTAACATTATCACTCAACATGATACAAACTGGATCATCTTTGGTTAACTAGACCACTATGACAATGTTACCTGCTACTCTGAGGAATAGTTTATATAGGTGTCTTAATTTGTGACTGTAATTTCACCCATCTGCTAACATGATGCTCTCCCCCTTCTATAATTATTTGACTCATCACAATGATGTTGTGTTTTCTGGGTAATAACACTAGGTTGTGTACTTAGCATAATTCAACCATGTTTTAACTTATTCTGAGCCTATGATCTTACCAATCCTGCAAACATGTTCTTTTGTCAACTTTTCTTTAGCATGTGACTGTTGTTGTGCTAAATGTGAAACATGTTTATCAGTTTCATTAAGCTAGTTTTTTTCTAAGTTCAATGATTTGTTCAAATGTTTGCTTGGTTGGCTCGATTTGATCATGTATGAATCCCCCAATTCATATTTCTCAATTTTGGTCCTTTCTTTCACCTGTTACCTAAGCTCTTTTTGAATCCCATTCTTAGTCGGGTGAGAGCCAAGGCTACTTAGGTTCTGTCTTTGTTAACCTTCCTAGTGTGAGAACTGCCCTGGGTTCTTGAAGCCCTTGGTAACTCTGACACACTAGGGCCTTGGTTCTATATGCTCAACACTATTTTGTGCTCACTGGGTGGATCACTCAATTCATGTCCGCCTTATGTCCATGAGTATGTAACCGTGGGCTGTGGTGAACTGTGAGAATGAATACCTGGCCTGGCTAGGTGTATCTTTGGGCCTGCTGTAGGCTCCCTATAGCTATTCTACTTTGTAACTTATTATATTCATGTTGGGTCTGTAATAATTCTTGTAATAACATTTTGGGGTATTAGTGAAATTAGGAAAGGGGATTTATCTTATACTTGCATTGAATTGGGTAGAAATCCTGCCTATAGGTTCATTACTTAGCTCAGTAATGTGTTATTATATGTTCATTTGTCGTGTGTTAGAAATCATGCCTATAGGTATTCTATTATGTTCAATCATTATACTTTAGCAATCCTGCCTATAGGTTCATCATCTGGTTCAATTGTGTTCTACTTCTGTTTTTTAGAAACCATGCTTATAGGGTATTGTATGACTCAATGTGCGTGTAGGATTCTGTTTACATGTTGCCCTATCTACAAATTATAGAAATCATGTCTATAGGATCTAAAATCAACTTTAATTGTAGAAATCATGCCAATAGGGTCTGAATCAGTTTTAATCCCACTCGCCTCTTCAGGAGTTTTCAATATTGTGTCATTGTCACCACTAAAAAGCATGCCTATAGGGTTAAATAAGTAATTATGAACATTCTACTGTGATTACTACTCTTAGTTACTGCATAAAACACCTAGACATCATGCCTATATGTTTAATCCCTTATGCTTAAAATCAGTATGTAATTACGTAGGCTCTGGAAATCGTATTAAGGAACGGCTTTTGGTATAAACTGCCTGCTCATTAATTCAGTATCACATAGAAATCCTGCTTATAGGTTTCTGCAACCTTAACTGGTGCAAATCTGCAACTGTCAATGTTAATCAGTTTCGCGTGCATTTGTTGTTTAAGGGCGGAGGTTAACTTGAGCCCTTATTTGCTTATATGTGAAAGTCCAAAATATTTTGTATGTCTCCTAGTATTTTACTTTTTGAGCAACCTAAGTTAAATTCTAGAACCACCCTGAAATAGAGGTCCAAATGCCACCTGGACCATAGGCATGGGACGGGTAGTGCACGTGTAGGGTACGGCTTAGAATTGACTAGTGCGCTTTAGGTAAACAATTTAAAGATAGTAATCGGGTAGCAGGAGATGATAGTTTGTGCCCGCTGAATAATATGAGTAACACCCCCCTCCCCCTCTTTTAGGGAGTTATGAAATATTATTTATGTTGCACGGGGTGATCCATTAGGCTAAAAAATTTAGGATCCCCCTACCTTTGTTTTAAATTCAATCATTTTATTTTTATCTATCCAAATTTCATCTTCTCTCTTAGACTAATTCATATAATTCGAGTTCATCGGGGACCCACCATTGTGGACCTCGAGGAGTGCCTAACAGCTTCTCCTCGAGGTAATTTGATCCCTTACCCGATCTTTAGTGACATGACTATTTAATCTAGAGTTATCTGCAAATAGGTGCCCTAAAGCACCATAATTCGTTAGGTGGGACTCTCTCTTTTAATACCCTTCCTTAAAAGAGTTGTCACATGTCGAAACCCGATTTCGCGAGAGAAAGGGGCTCGACAGCATGGAGACTCTGATGGAGATATTTTAGGCTCTTACCTTTGCGAACTTGGTCTATATGAATTAGTTTCTCCCGATAAGCATGTCTTTATTTTTGTTTCCACTTGAACATCCCTCTCCCATTTTTCCTTTTATTGTTACATGCACACCCTCTTCCCTATTTCCCCTTTATATGAACTCACATGCAACTCTTCGCTTAATTTGGTTACAATGCGTATTCCCCCTTTATTTCCTAATCATGTTCACTGGATCCAACTTTCAAATTTTGCTATATCATGTGTGTCCCAATCCTTACCCCTTTATTTTCTTTATTACAATTTTCACAGTACGCGAACTAACTTCTTCCATGTTTTCTTTCTTTTCTGTCTTTATATTTATTAAATACTGCATTTATCGCCTTCATCGTGCAAAATACTTGACAACGTGTTGTTTTATTTTTTCATAAATCATGCTACACATCATACTCCACTCGTGCGCAATTAATACCATAGCGGCATTTGATGAGTGTCCGCACTCTTCCTATATCACCCTTTTAAATTTGGATAGGCTTATTTGCGGTAAAACTAGTTGATCAGCGGTGCAATCGATAGTTCTGTGCCTTTCCCTCTTAAGTTTTCCACTTGAGGATACCGGTCTAGACTCTTATAGAAACCCCACTCTGATAATAACTGCACATGCGTCATGTCTAAACCTAGTATGGGTTAGAACGCTATCCTCGTGATAACTCTCTAAGGCAAACCTTGTCCAAAGCCCATCAGGATTTCCATAATCCCAACGGGCACAATCATGATATGTGCATTATTTGGAGAAAATGTGTCGAGATGCTAATCATTAATGTGTAAATAGTCGAATCCGGAGGGGGAAAGGGCTAACTTTATCTGTTTTGCAGAAATGACGCACGAAGTCCCCAGGTTCAGCATGGTTCGAAGTATCCCACCTTTGTTGCTAGATTGGTGGGAAAATCTCTCGCCAAGTGAAAAGGGTTCTCGAAAATTTACCTTCTTTGCTAGACATTCAGCCAAACAATGTACTAATCGAGGCCACTACTATGTTTTGGGATGAAAAGAGGGTTCTTTTCCATTTCGGTGATATAAAAATGACTTCCCTTCTTGAGGAAATAAGAGGCTTTGCTGGGCTTCCCTGGGATAGCCCTGGTATGTTGGTACCGGAAAATCACACTTCTCGTGAGTTTCTGAAAATGATGGGTTTTAGAAGGAATGATGAGTTAGTTTGCCTGAAGAAGTCTTACGTACCCTACGACTTCCTTTACGAACATTATGGGCACAACAAGTCCTACCACCTCTATCATGATGAGTTTGCCATCACTTCTCTGGGTTGGACTCACCGCCAGGTTTTTCTGTTCATTGTCTATTTTCAGGGGATGTTGGTATTCCCAATACAAGGAGAGAGGATCCACACTCGCTTAGATATGGTTACCAAAACCCTAATGGAAGGAATTGAGGGCAGACTTACACTATTGTCCCAATGATCGTAGCAAAGATATACCGAGCCTTGGACCGCTGCAAGAAAGGATATAGGCATTTTGAAGGTTGCAATCTGTTACTACAAATATGGTTGTTGGAAAATCTTCAAAAGGGACAATACAGTCAAGAATTTCCGCGGCGACCATGGAATGACCACATAGTTCATAATCCAAAACGAATGACTTTCATCCCGGACAGGTTTGCACAACCAGGAAATGTTGTGTTTTGGGTACACTTCTTTAGTAATTTGACAGGAGACAAGGTCCATTGGATGTTCGAGTGGTTCCCTACTAGCGAATTCATCATCAGGTCAAAAGTTGTTCCTCACCTAGTGCTAATCGGGTTAGAGGTATCTATCCATATGCTCCTATCAGAATCATAAGGCAGGTTGGGAGGAAACAAGTCATACCACAAGTTTCCAAGATGGTTCACTACAAAGAAGATTTCCAAGGTGATTCCATTCCATTAAAGTGCGAGGCACAACACATGTGGCATCAAACGATCATTGTGGAAAAGGGTACCATCGATCCAGATCGGTATCATGCCGGCCATGTGTATTTATACCCATCATGGTTAGTTGATGACATAGCAGGAAAAGTCAAGCCAGGGATTTATTTGGAAAATAGGGTCATAGACAACGTTGTCGAAGCGCAAGTAAAATACAGGAGGTTACGCAAAAGGATCTTTGAATCTGAGGGTAGACACTTGGAACAGCACCAAGTGGACATGGAAGCAATCAATGCATGGAGAGGAATCGCTACAAAATAACAGAGAGGTTGGAGTGGATAGAGCAGGGTCTGATGGAGCTTGAGGGGAAAATGAGGAAAAGGATCGTGGATTGTCAGAATGCAGAAGGAAATGAAGGAGGACATCTAGCAATGGCGTATCTGCTATTAGATATGCGCGGCCTGGGGAATCTGATCGACGGGGCTAAGAAGGCCAAGCTTGGAGAAGGTCCCTCTGGGACCGAGTAGATTAGGGTTGATGTTTACTTATTTTTCTAGAGTCGTTTTAGAATTCGATTGTAATAAGGAAAATGGCGCTAGTAACTCTTTATGATTAGTGTCGTTTTAATAGAGATTTGGTCTATTTATCGTATTAATGAAATGGTGCAATTATTGGCATTAAGTTTCTCCAAATCTATATGTCACTAGGCCTACCTCGGGCACAATGAGGTCCCCAAATTAGGACACAAATTTATAACTTCGCAATACATGTTTAAATACTGAAAATATCCTTTCAAAGCTCCCTACTGACTTGTTTACCTTTTTTTTGCTTTTCTTTGTTTTGATTATTCCCATCCCTTAAGGTTGGTTCGTGCATACTGGCATCATCAGCATACCATACCATATTCAGAGGTCCTCCACCTCCTCTTCCTCCAAGTGATCCTAAAAGCAAGGGAAAAGCTAAGATGGACGACATGAGTGGTATCAGGAAAGACAACGCTACACATGCAGAGAATGTTGAGACTTTAGATGGTTGGAGTACTCCGGCGTAGAATGATTTGGTTCTGAGGTTGGAACACAAAATACTGGAGTTACAAGGGGAACTTGAGTAGGTCCGCAACTTGGAAAACCTCTCCCTCACCTTGAACGTCCCAGATATCAACTAACAGAACGCCCAAAACCCAGCACCTCCTCAAAACACACCAAACCAGCATCCACAAAATCCTCCCGCACCTCATCACTCCTTAAAATCCCAATCCTCCACTAGTACCAACTCCTCCTCAACACCAACATCATCCAACTCAATACCTGCAAACTACTACCTACCATACTCCTCAAAACACACCACATCCTACCCCTGATCCACATAACTCGACCAATGATCACCACTACACCCAAATCCTCGGAATCCATCAAAACAACACCATATACGTAGAAACCTTACCTCACACTTCACAACAAACCCCATACACACCAGAATCTGCCAAGAAGGACATGCTCATCAAGAATATGGCGGAGGAACTTAAGAATCTCACAAGTCGAGTCCAAGGCGTCGAAGGGGGTAAAGGTATCGAGGGCTTGAACTATGAAGATTTGTATATTCAGCCGGACGTAGAACTGCTAGAGGGTTACAAACCACCCAAGTTCAAAATATTTTACGGAACATGTGACCCAAAGGTACATCTGAGGACATACTGCGACAAGCTGGTAGGAGTTAGAAAATATGAAAGAATCTGCATGAAGTTATTCATTAGGAGCCTCACCGGAGACGCCCTATCTTGGTATATCAGTCAAAATACAAAGAAGTGGGTTAATTGGGTAAGCATGGCGTCGGATTTCATGGACCAGTTCAGATTCAATACGGAGAATGCTCCAGATGTCTTTTATATCCAGAATCTTAAGAAGAAGCCGACAGAGACTTTTCGCGAGTATACTACTCGGTGGATATCGGAAGCTGCAAAAGTATGGCCGGCATTGGAAGAAGAGCAGATGAACAAATACTTTGTCCGAGCCCAGGATCCGCAATACTACGAGAGGTTAATCATTATCAAAAATCACAAATTCTCCGACATCATCAAATTGGGAGAAAGAATTGAAGAAGGAATTAAAATCGGGATGGTAACCAACTTTGAGGCAGTACAAGCTACCAACAAGTCCTTGCAATCAGGAGGCGTATCCAAGAAGAAGGAAGTAGAGGCTGTGATGGTAGCCCAAGGTCCGAAATCTCCTCTCACATACCAAACACCTCTACCCACATATCGGCCTTCACCTCCCAGATATCCGCAACCCGCCACCACTTACCATACTTATAATACCTAGCCATCATACTACCACTCGCCACCAGCCCGTCAAAACTATCAGAAACCCAGACCAAATTTTGACCGCAGGCCGCCCAAACAATACACCCCTATTGCTAAACCTATCAATCAGTTATATGAGAGACTGAAAGTTGTTGGTTATGTCACGCCTATTCCCGTTGTTGCCATGTAAAACTCCTATCAATGGGTCAATCCAAATAAGACATGTGCCTATCACTCCGGCATGAAGGGCCATACCATTGACGAATGCCTCACTCTGAAAGACAAGATCCAGACCGTAATTGATACCGAGGTTATACAAGTAAAAGAGGATGCACCTAATGTCCTCAACAATCCCCTCCCCGATCATAGGGGCGAGGGGGTAATTATGATAGAAACTGATGAAGAATGGGACCGGAAGGGTCAATTGGGCTCATTCGAGAAGGCGATGATACTAAGAAACATGTAGTCACTCTCACTCCTATTGTGGTACAGATACAGCCATAAGTCGTAGTTAAAGTAACCGCGCCAACTCCATTCGAAGTGGAAGTGACAACACCTGTTACTGCACCTGCTCCGTTTGAAGTAGAAGTGACCACACCCTTCACTGTGACGGTAGCACCTACGCCATCCTTTAAGTTCAATGTTATACCATGGAACTATGTGGCAGAAGCAAGGAGGAAAGGAAAGGGAAAAATAGAGAAAACAGGTGCAACACAAGGGATGACCAGTATTGGTGGAGTCTACATACCTGAGCACCTAGGGGGAACAAGTAAAGAAGTCGTTTCCAAACAGCCTATCATTGAAACTGGCCCGGATGATCTTTGGAGAAAGGTGCAAGTGAGAAAATACTCTGTAGTGGACCATCTGAACAAAATCCCTGCTCCGAGATAGTACAACAACCATATTCTATAACGGCTCTACGATAAAGCTAGTTATAAGAAGTACCAGCCTCATAAGAAGTCAGTATAAAGCTCCCACCGAATTGTGTATGCCTAGAGGTGCAAGTATTATAATAAAGCTTCAAGTTGTGAACGTGAATTATGCCTAAGTGGAAGGGAGATCATGAAAGATATAGAAGATATGATGCAAGATTTTAAGCTACGAAAGATAAAGGGGAACAAAATACGAGATACTCAAATGCACAAGGTTGTGAATAGTCCATAATGCGGATAAAAGGCTAGAAGTGCGGGGATATAGTATCCAGGAATGATAGCAGCATCGTCAGTGGCATACCTTCCAGCCTATGGTTTCTCAGTACCGAAAGGTCTAATTAGAGGGTAAAAGAAGAGTTAGAGACGATTTGATGTCTCGTTTGATGTCCCAGAAAAGCATAAGGAAATCGGTCGCAAGCTAAAGTACGGTAAAGAGACAGGTTTTAGTAAGACAGGGTAAGGATAAGAAGGGGCAAGTGAAAAGTTAACAGGAAATGTATAAGTCCTCGAAATTAACCCCAGTAAAAAAAGGGTGCTGATGCTTCCTCTAAGTTATAGAAAGCTCAGCATAGCCTGAACAAACTGAAAGGACTCTCTGAACAAACTCAAAGGACTCTAATACTAGTATCATTTAGAAAAGATGGAATGCTGCCCTGGTAGTAGAATGAGAGTGTGATTGTGATAGATAAAGGATGATGTTTGGGCCTTCGGTTGAGTAATGACTTGAAGAGGATTTCATGAAATATAAGGGACTAAAATACCCATATAAGGTGAGTCACATTAGGATGCTATAAAGTAAAGTTATGGAGGTATAGTGTCACCCCTATGTGGATCAATCTAATTACTCCAGATGTCCCCGACGAGACGTGGGCCCTAGAGGCAATGTATTACGTAAGAAGTTTTAAGTCTTCAAGTGGTGGATTATAGATCAACATTGAGGTGAATCAACAATGAACGGATACAAGTTACAAAGTATGACATGAGATTAGGCCATCATTCTTAAGATAACGGTAATGAAGAAGCATTAAAGGACTGAGATTTATACCTATAGGATAAGCAAATAAAGTAACCTGGAGTTTGGTAGCATACCTCAGTAACGATAAATTGAAGTAAGAGTTATGGTATATATGACCTACATTGATACACTAAATTCATACGAAGGGATATATGGCTCTATGAAATAAGGTATAGCAATATTCGTAAGTTCAACAAAGTACCAAGCGAAGAACTTCAGTATACCTATAAATGCCCAGAGGGACATCTTGTCAAGCTCTGTATATATTCACAAAGTAAAGCCTAGAGATCGGCTAAAAGCTGGAGGAAAAAGGAGAGAAGAGTCGCATAGGCGCACTTACAAGGTCGGAATCGTATAAGCTTCATGAAAGAAGGTAGCAACAGTTACGAGATTTGAAGGATTCCGACCACAAGTCGTGGCGTGAGAGAGGCCTAAATGGGGGAATGCCCTGCCTTTGGATTTATTCACAGAACAATTGCCTAAATGGTAATGAGATTATTAAGGTATTCACAAAAGCTATAAGTTATGAAAATGATAAGTGCATCTGTCAATATTCGAGGACGAATGTTCCAAAGGGGGAATGATGTTATACCCCATATTTCGTACGTGAAAGTACGCCATAAATAAATTAATGGAAGTTCGGGAATGAGATTATTTTGAGATTATAAGCATTATGCTATTTCAAACAAATGATGAGTAAATTCGTAAAGGTGAGAGGGGAAGCAAGCCAAAGAAAATGAATTTTCGTCCAAGTTTGACATGTTGGGATAAAATACGGTCCGAGCTAAAATACTCGGTATTTATGGACTAGTGCTATACAAGGTACCACATGACCATGATAGTAAGATGTATAAGGTATGTGAAAAGTGAGTAGTATTTTAAGTAAATGAAAATAATTCTTAATTATGTAGGTAATTAATTAATTATTGGGTAATGGGACATCACCTAGTAAATTAATAATTAATGGTGGATAAATTGAAGTCTTCGGATAAAGACTAAAGCAAAAAAAAATGTGGTAGCCCCTTGAAACACATTAAGTGATTCATAATTAGGCATGAAAGGTGGCAATTTAAATGTTTGGGTGTTATCTTTATTTGGAAGTGGGGCTAAGATTAGTGGCATTCAAGGGGTGACGGTTTTCCATCACTCTCAATTCAAAAGGATACTACAAAATTATTTTGACAAGATACACCATATTGGTCTCAAATGTGAACTTAGAAGACAGGGGGGAGGAGACAACGGTGAGAAAGTTTTTGACAAAAAAATATCTTTGTTTGGTGTTTGTTTCATATAAGTAGTGCAGCGCCATCTTTAGATTCGAACGAGATTTCTTAGCACTGTAGCAACGTGAGATTTTGCGAATCTGAAGGAGTACGGTGCAACCTTTTCAAGAATATTATACGGATTTTTCCCTACTCCATGTATGTTAAGGCTAAGCCCTTCCTTCATTTTGCATGATCTCATAATTATACAAGTTTGATAACGAGGCATAAAGAAAAAATCATGTCCCAGAATTTACATATATTTTTCCTAGTCTTGTAAGTACAATATTCAATTGAGTATTTTCTTCTTCAAGTCAAGAGAACAGAGAGCCTATATATACAGTATTACAGTATTTTCATTATCATCGAGCTATAATCGATGGGCAGGCCCCTATTGGGCAACCTCTGATCAGATGGTAAGTTATATACTAAGCCTATTATGGTCGAGCGCCTATGAGCGAACCCAGTTGGTCGTGATATAGAGCCTAGTATGGCCGAGCGCCTATGAGCGAGCCTACTACGACAGAGCAGTTATATATATAACTTACCATCTGAACAGAGAGCCTATATATACAGTATTACAGTATTTTCATTATCATCGAGCTATAATCGATGGGCAGGCCCCTATTGGGCAACCTCTGATCAGATGGTAAGTTATATACTAAGCCTATTATGGTCGAGCGCCTATGAGCGAACCCAGTTGGTCGTGATATNTATATATATATATATATATATATATATATATATATATATATATATATATATATATATACCGAGCCTTATAGGGCCGGACAGCTATTTTACTTACCATATTGAGAGAATAGAGTCAGTATCATCAGGTGAGCATATCTTCAGATTATCTTGACCCCCAGTCACTTTCATTTATTATATTATCAGTTCAGTTTCAGCTTTCAGTGTATTGCCTTACATACTCGGTACATTATTTCGTACTGACGTCCCTTTTTCTAGGGGAGCTTCATTTTATGCGTGCAGGTCCAGACAGACAGATGGGTAGACCTCCTCATTAAGTGTTGCCCGAGTTCAGCTTGATGGGTAAGCTCCATATCTTTCAGATTTGCCGGGTCTAGAGATTTATGTACATCTTGTGTATATATGTATATATGTTATGAGTAGGTCGGGAGCTTTTCTGATCACAGTATATCCACCAGTAGAGGCTTGTAGACATATCATGTCAGTTAGTGCAGCATGTTGGGCTTTTAGGCCTTGTATGTATATTTGGTTGGTTTGTCGGCTGTAGTAATTATGACAGCCTTGTCGGCCAGCTTTATATTGATATTTAGTTAGCATTCACAGTTGTCTTGCAATGTGGCCCATGGCCAAAGTATGACATCATATGTTTAGAGTCCCTTAGTCGCAAGTTGGTACGCAAGGATAGGTGAGGCATCGAGTGTCGGTCTCGCCCCCAGGTTCGGGGCGTGACAAAGTTGTATCAGAGCAGTTATGTCCTAGGGAGTCTACAAGTCGTGTCTAGTAGAGTCTTGTTTATGGGTGTGTTGTGCACCACACTTATAAGCAGGAGGCTACAGGGCATTTAGGACTGTCACTCTTTCTTCTTACTCTAGATCGTGTTGTAGAGCTCAGTTGTAAGAATTCAAACTATTAAACTCCATTTTATTCATAATAAGGCGATACCTACATCTAGAAAGACTGTTGGTAAGAGATATGGCTATGGAAGTGTTGGGTCAAAGGAGCTCGACCTTCTATCATGCTTATGATAAATAAATGTGAGGTTTTCAGCAGATCATGTGGGTAATGAAAGGTGTAAGCTTATTGATAAGGATCCCTAAGGAAAATAAAAAAGCAATGAAAGAATCAGAATATACAAGTTTCGACAGGTAAAGAAGGGTACGAGGTACCTAATTAATAGAGATGAACATTATCTACAATTCAGGTAGAGAGATATAAGTATTTTGAGTTACCTTCATCAATAACAGAGGTATGTACGACTGGCCGCACCTGTCTCAGTTATGCCCTATGGGGGCTAACAGGTGTAGTTTAAGAAAAGGACAGAACATCAGGATACGGATGGGGTTAGAGTAAACCAAAGTGGTGAATGGATTGTTTGTTTTAGTTGACATTTCCGAAGGATATTACAAATGTGCTAATAGATCTTCTTGTGAGACACCCAGGTGATGCACTCTAGAATATTACGATTAGATATGAATACTAGCATGATCAAAAATTCCAAAGATAGGCACTGAAAGCCCGGAAGGGATAAATATTACCTTAGTGTGACTCTAGCCCCTAGTAGAGAAAGGACGTTGAGAAACAAGAGCTGATGAATGAAGCAAGGAGAGCTAAAAGCGAAAGAATGTCTTTGTTGAATTTTTCACAAGAAAGGGATAGGCACGAATATTAGCAGAGTAATGAGAAGAGAGAGATAAGGAAAAATTATGAGTGAGATGTGATACATGGATGACAATGGTAAAGTGTTACAAAATCTATAGTCAAATGAAGAAAGAGACCAGAGGTGATGGGCCTTAGGACAACAAAAGAGTATAGGCCATACAGCCACATCCTCATTTCGAGAAATAAGTTCGCAACTCTAACATGATTAACAGAAGGAAAATCTAGACCCTAGAGTAATAGAAATCAGTATGGACTGGTGAACAAGATAAACTAAAAATTAATTAGGGACTGAGTGATTTGGTTATAGTCAGCATCATGAGAATTTTAGATTACGTTCCGGCAATAGTAGAATGGACAACAGAAGAATATCCATGATGAATTCAGAGAATGGTCACTCCGGAAGACGTTTCCCTAAAGCAAGAATGTGAGAAAAGTTAAGCTTAAGGGACTGTATATGCCAGTTACACTAAGTGTCACCATCGCGAGTAAGGAATTTTGTTATCCTTGGTACAGAAGGATTGACGCAAGGCGAGTAAGGGTCAATGATGATGTGAAAGAATGCCAAAGATGAAGAGGAAAAATATCTATATGAAGGTCGTCATAGCTCCAACTCTTAGTACTCCCCTAAAGGGAGGAATATGGAATGATGTGGCATTAATTCAAAATTAAGTGGATCTAGTAACCATGAATGATAAAGGAAGAATGCGATAAAAATAAAAAAGGGATGAGATTGCATTTATTCAAATGTTATAGATATTTTATGATTCTAGAACATTATGTAAGCACGAGGTCAAGAAAAAGAAGTAATGATTCATGCCTGGGATGTTATTGATAGATAAGGAGCCAGTACACGAGGTAAGTTAAGACAAAGGAAATAACCCAAGAAAGATTACGTGGAATATGGATATGAGAATGGGTCAACGAGTAGTTAGTAGTTGATTCAGGAAGATCCCAGTCATTACTAGACAAGAGGTTACAGACAAATCAGCAAATCATGCAAGATAAATATAGTAAACCCCAACATGTAGAATTCAGACTCGCAGTAATGTCATCATAATACTTGAGATATATTCAAATACGAGTCGGGGTAGTTAAAGGTATCGTATGAATGTTACAGGGATAAAAGAGAGTGCCACTGGGAAGACAATCAAAATATCAGTTCAGAAACAACCTTAGAAGCACGAGGGCATGGAGGTAAGCAAATACGTATAATTATAGGCAAGGATGAACATCAAAAGGTCCGTAATAAGCTCACAACTTTACAAGAGTCAAGGGTTCTCCCTAAGTACTACAACGAAAGACTAGCTGAGGAAATAAGGGAGAAGGATTCAACCTAAGCACAAGGACCTAAAAAGGAAATGCTCGTGTAACAACAGTCTCACAACAACATTATAAGTACTCCAAAGGAAAGTGTCACCTACCGTGGCTAATGAACGGGAAGTAAAATTAAAAGTAATATTCGAGATCATATGAGTTGCATGAAAACTCTGGCATGTGTGGGAACTAAGATAAGCTAAGTGTGCACACAACAAGGGGCAGAAAGACCAGGGAAAGTGATAGCTAACGTTAAAGAAAGCTGAGAAGGAATGAAAGGAATTATTAGATCAATGATCCTGAGTTAGTTATGTTATGAACGCACTTAAGAGTTTGGAGTATAAGCCATGCAGCATATATGTTGACAATCATACAGTCGTAGAAGGCTCCGATATAAATTAAAAGAAAGAATTGAGTCCAGGTCATAGACAAAGGATTAAATTGTTAAAAGATTATTCATGAATATTCCATAGCGTCCATGAAGGGATAAAGTAATACCATGAGCTGCAGATCAGAAGATGACTTAAGCCTACATAAAGGCTGATCAGAAGGAAGAGGAAACTAAAGAGTTACATCAACGAAGTAAATCAGGAGTTTGATTATTAAACCAAGAAAATTATAGAAATCGTGATTGAGAATATTGCATAATTACTCTTCAAATCAGAGGTACAAGAGAGATAGTACAACAACCATATTCTATAACGGATCTACGATAAAGCCAGTTAGAAGAAGTACCAGCCTCATAAAAAGTCAATATGAAGCTCCTACGGAATTGTGTATGCCCAGAGGTGCAAGTATTATAATAAAACTTCAAGTTGTGAACGTGAATTATGCCTAAGTGGAAGGGAGATCATGAAAGAGATAGAAGATATGATGCAAGATTTTAAGGTAAGAAATATAAAGGGGAACAACATACGAGATACTCAAATGCAGAAGGTTGTGAATAGTCCATAATGCGGATAAAAGGCTAGAATCACGGGAATTTAGTATCCAGGAATGATAGCAGCGCCGTCAGTGGCATACCTTCTAGCCTATGGTTTCTAAGTACCGAAAGGTCTAATTAGAGGGTAAAAGAAGAGTTAGAGACGATGCGATGTCTCGCTTGATGGCCTAGAAAATCATAAGGAAATCGGTCGCCAGCTAAAGTACGGTAAAGCGACAGGTTTTAGGAAGACATGGTAAGGATAAGAAGGGGCGAGTGAGGAGTTAACAAGAAATGTATAAGTCCTCGAAATTAACCCTAGGAAAACAAGGGAGCCGATGGTTCCTCTAAGTTATAGAAAGCTCAGTATAGCCTGAACAAATTCAAAGTACTCTAAGACTAGTAGAATGAGAGTGTGATTGTGATAGATAAAGGATGACGTTTGGTCCTTCAGCTGAGTAATGAATTGAAGAGGATTTCATGAATTGTAAGGGAATAAAATACCCATATAAGGTGAGTCACATTGGGATGCTATAAAGTACGGTTATGGAGGTATAGTGTCGCCCCTAGGTGGATCAATCTAATTACTCCAGATGTCCCCAATGAGACGTGGGCCCTAGCGGCAATGTATTATGTAAGAAGTTTCAAGTCTTCAAGTGGTGGATTGTAGATAAACATTAAGGTGAATCAACAATGAACGGATAAAAGATACAAAGTATGACATGAGATTAGGCCATCATTCATAAGATGAACGGTAATGAAGAAGCATTAAAGGACTGGAATTTATACCTATAGGATAAGTAACAAAAGTAACCTGGAGTTTGGTAGCATACCTCAGTAACGATAAACTGAAGTAAGAGTTATGGTATAGTATGACCTACCTTGATGCAGTAAAGTCATACGAAGGGATAGACGGGCCTATGAAATAAGGTATAGAAATATTCGTAAGTTCAACAAAGTACCAAGCGAAGAACTTTAGTATACCTATAAATGCCCAGAGGGACATCTTGTCAAGCTCTGTATATATTCACAAAGTAAAGCCTAGAGATTGACTAAAAGCTGGAGGAAAAAGGAGAGAACAGTCTCATAGGCGCACTTACAAGGTCAGAATCGTATATGCTGCATGAAAGAAGGTAGCAACAGTTACGAGATTGGAAGGATTCCGACCATAAGTTGTGGCATGAGAAAGAGGCCTAAAGGGGAGAATGCCCTAGCCTTTGGATTTATTCACAGAACAATTGCCTAAATAAAAATGAGATTATTAAGGTATTCACAAAAGCTATAAGTTATGAAAATGATAAGTGCATCAGCCAACATTCGAGGAAGATGAATGTTCCAAAGGGGGGAATGATGTTACAACCCATATTTCGTACTTGAAAGTACGCCATAAATAAATTAACTGAAGTTCGGGAATGGGATTATTTTGAGATTATAAGCATTATGCTATTTCAAACAAATGATGAGTAAATTCGTAAAGGTGAGAGGGGAAGCAAGTCAAAGAAAATGAATATTCATCCAAGTTTGACATGTTGGGATAAAATACGGCCCGAGCTAAAATACTCGGTATTTATGGACTAGTGTTATACAAGGTACCACATGACCATTATAGTAATATGCATAAGGTATGTGAAAAGTGAGTAGTATTTTAAGTAAATGGAAATAATTCTTAATTATGTAGGTAATTGATTAATTATTGGATAATGGAACATTACCTAGTTAATTAATAATTAGTTATGGATTAATTGAAGTCTTTAGATAAAGACTAAAGCAAAAAAAAGTGTGGCAACCCCTTGAAACACATTAAGTGACTCATAATTAGGCATGAAAGGTGGCCATATAAATGTTTAGGTGTCATCTTTATTTAAAAGTTGGGCTAAGATTAGTGACATTCAAGGGGATACTACAAAATTATTTTGACAAGATACACCATATTGGTCTCACATGGGAACTTAGAGGTCGGGGGAAGGAGATAACGGTGAGAAAGTTTTTGACAAAAAAAATATCTTTGTTTTGTTTTTGTTTTGTATAAGTAGTGCAGTGCCATCTTCAGATTCCAACAAGATTTCTTAGCACCGTAGCAACGTGATATTTTGCGACTCTGAAGAAGTACGGTGTAACCTTTTCAAGAATATTACACGGATTTTTTCCCATCTCCGGGTATGTTAAGGCTAAGTCCTTCCTTCATTTTGCATGATCTCGTAATTACACAAGTTTGATAACGAGGGATAAAGAAAAATTCATGACCCAAAATTTACGTATATTTTTCCTAGTCTTGTAAGTACAATATTCAATTAAGTATTTCCTTCTTCCAGTCAAGAGAGGAGAGAGCCTATATATACAGTATTACAGTATTTTCATTACCATCGAGTTTTAATCGATGGGAAGGCCCCTATTGGGCAACCTCTTATCAGATGGTAAGTTATATACCGAGCCTACTGTGGTTGGGCGCCTATAAACGAGCCCAGTTGGTCGAGATACAGAGCCTAGTATGGTCGAGCGCCTATAAGCGAGCCTACTATGGCAGAGCAGTTATATATATATACCGAGCCTTATAGGGCCGGACAACTATTTTACTTACTATATTGAGAGAATAGAGTTGGTATCAGCAGGTGAGCATATCTTCAGATTATCTTTGACCCCCAGTCACTTCAAGTTATTATATTATCAGTTCAATTTCAACTTTTAGTGTATTGCCTTACTTACTCGATACATTATTTCGTATTGACGTCTCTTTTTCTGGGGGCGTTGCATTTTATGCGTGCAGGTCCAGATAGACAGACGAGTAGACCTCCTTATTAAGTGTTGCCCGAGTTCAGCTTGATCAATAAGCTCCATGTATTTCGGAGTTGCCGAGTCTAGAGCTTTATGTACATCTTGTGTATATATGTATATATGTTATGAGTAGGTCGGGGAGTTGTTCCGATCACAGTATATCCACCAGTAGATTCTTGTAGACATATCCTGTCAGTTAGTGCAGCATGTTGGGCTTGCCTTGTATGTATATTTGGTTGGTTTGTCAGCTGTAGTAATTATGACGTCCTTGTCGGCCCAGCTTTATATTAATATTTAGTCAGCATTCGCAGTTGTCTTACAATGTGGCCCATGGGCAAAGTATGACATCATATGTTCAGAGTCCCTTCGTCTCAAGTTGGTACACAAGGATAGGTGAGGCACAGACTGCCGGTCTCGCCCCCAGGTTCGGGGCGTGACATCTTTGACCGGCCTCGCAGGTACAATTTGAAATTGAATCCCGCAAAATGTGCCTTTGGAGTTCCTGCTGGGAAATTGCTAGGATTCATCGTCATTCCTGCCGAGGTAGAAATTCCTTCCTTGAGACTTATACAGGAAGCTGAACTCAGTGATGCAGAGTGGGTAAGAAGTCTCTATGAATAATTAGCTCTCATTGACGGGAAAAGAATGAATGCAGTGTATCATTGTCAACTTTTTCAATACATAATGTCCAGAGCTTTCAACAAATGGGTCAAACCTAGACAGTTCACACCGGGGCAGCTGGTGCTGAAACGAATCTTCCCACATCAGATGAAGCCAAAGGAAAATTTTCACCCAACTGGAAAGGACCCTACATGGTCCACAGAGTACAAACAGGAGGAGAACTCATACTCGCAGAAATGGACGGATATATTTGGCCAAAGCCTATCAATTCAAATGCAGTCAAAAGATATTATGCTTAAGTTGTTTATACTTTGATGTAACTGAACTACGCTTGACCTGATTCCCGTTTAAGAGGGGATACGTAGGCACCTCTGTGGGTTCGATCAAAATTCAATAAACTTTTCATTTTCCCCACAACCAGAAACTAGGGTAGAATTTTGAGGAGCAAGTGCAGCCAACGTCACTGTACGCGGAACAGCCAGAAATTGTCTGAATAACTGGGGCAGAATTTTGAGGAGGACCCTCAAAATTCTAAAGGAAGGAGGCCACAATGTCTCGAAATGTATGCAGTCATTAGTTCATCTAAATTACTTGATATTGCGTACTACCACATTTCAAACAACCATATTTTTACAAATGCATGCATATTTTTCAAAAACTTTGTTTCTATAACAGCTAGATGCTACCTATGGTAACTCAAGCAGGATTTCAACACGAAGCAAAGCAAAGAAAGCTGGCAAACCAACCACCCCCATAAAACTCACGATTTTCCTTTGGATGCAGGAACAAGGAATAACCGCAAGTACATGCACACCTTAGAATCACTATCTTCATAACGATAAAACTACCAAGTGCAAACATATCTCCAACTAAGTAATACTCTGCTCATACCTTTTATGTGTTCATTTCATGAGGCTAAGCCCTGCCTCCTTAATTGCATAAGGCTAAGCCCTGCCTTTCTTATTACATAAGACTAAGCCATGTCTCTATTCTTGAATGAGGCTAAACCCTGCCTCCTTAATTGCATAAGTCTAAGCTCTGCCTTTCCTATTTCATGAGACTAAGCCCTGTCTCCATCCTTGCATGAGGCTAAGCCCTGCCTCCTTAACTGCATAAGGCTAAGCTCTGCCTTTCCTATTGCATGAGACTAAGTGTGATGACCCAAAAGGTCATCCCGGTAATTTTATCTAAATATGTGTTCCGAGGCCATTAAAGCCTCTTTTTATCTCACCTCGATGTACATACGCAGCCCGGGCGCGTAGCCGGGAAGCCGTTATGTGGAAAATTGATAAAATGATGATTTTATAATAATTATTTGAATAAAGCTGACTTTGGTCAACATTTTTGGTAAACGGACCCGGACCCATGATTTGACGGTCCCCGAAGGTCCGTAGGAAAATATGGGAGTTGCGCGTATGTCCGGAATCGAATTCCGAGGTCCCGAGTCCGAGAAATAAATTTTTAAAGAAAATTGTTTTCTGAAAAATATAAAGGTTTTTGAAAATGAGAGTTGATGTGAAACCTGTGATATCGGGACCGTATTATGGTTCTGGAGCCCTGAACAGGTTTAATATGTCTTACATGTGTTATCTGTGAAATTTGGTGGGAAACAGACTTAGTTTGACGTGATTCGGATCGAAAATGGAAAATTTAGAAGTTTTGGAAGTTTAAAGGAATTTCACTGATTTTGAGGTTTAATTCGATGTTTATGATGTTATTTTGATGTTTTGATTACTTGAATAAGTCTGTGGTATATTTTTGAGGTTGTGTGTATATTTGGTTTTGAGCCCCAAGGGCTCGGTGAGTTTTAGGTAGGTGTCGGCGTGAAAAACTTAGGAAACTTTCTAGTGTAAAATGATTCTTCTGGTGTCTGGTGTCTGGTGTCTGGGTGGAGGGGTTGAGGGGTCAGTTACCTTATGCGGTCGCACAAGGGGGCCGGTGACCGCACAGGTGTGTAGGTGAGCCGGGGGAGGGGCTGGTAGAGGTTCAGTGCGACCGCACCTAATGGACTGTGATCGCGTAGGGTGTGGTCTGTAGAGCTCTGCGATTGCACATGCTTCTTCACGATCGCGTAGTTTAAATAAACAATCCTCTATGCGATCGCAGCCCTTTCTCCGCAATCGCATAAGTAAAAAATGCCTAGTCATTTTAAGTGTCAAAAACAGAATGTCATTACGGGATTTACAAAAACTCATAAACCCTATTCTTCTCCAAACCCCATAGACGACCTTTGAAGAGTTCCTTCACCATAACCTCTTAGGTAAGTGATTCTAACATTGTTTTCTTCCATTTTTCATCAATATCTATTAGATTCTGGGCCTAAAAACATGAAATCAAAGGTAGAAATTGGGGTTTTGGGTAGAGTTAGGGATTTTTGAATATTTGGGAATTTGACCTCGTTTTGGGGTTGGATTTCAAAATAAATTGTATATTCGGGCTTGTGGGTGAATGGGTGATCGGGTTTTGGTCCGAACCTCGTGTTTGGACCAAGCGGGTCCGGGGTCGAATTTTGGAATTTTGGGAAAAATGTTGGGAATTCTATAATTAAGCTTTGGAATTGAATTGTTAAGCAATTATGGATGTTATTGAGTCAATTATGTCTAGATACTATTGAATCGGAGTTGGGTTCGAACGGAAAAGCGGTACTAGAGGCTTGATCTGGATTCTTGGAGTCGAGGTAAGTGTTTGGCCTAACCTTAGCTTGAGGGAATAGGTGTTGAGTCATATATGCTACGTGTTTATCCCATGTTCAATGTATAGGTGAGGTGATGAATACCTATATATTGTTGTCAAGCATGCCTGTGAGTCGGTTTTGATGTTATATGTGTTTATCTTCGATATTCACTGTGTTATGAAGTAGATTTCATTTTGGAAGTTATTCAATTGTTGAAAATACTTGGTTGAGAACTTGTTGATATATTGTTTCAATTGAGGATTATTTTTAGTAAGTTGTATACTTGAGCGAGATTGGTTATAGCTGCGTCCCTTGCCGGGATGGTGTTATTCTGGTGTTGTTCCCTTGTCGGGGTGTCGTGATTTATGCTTCTTGCTGATGATTCCCTTGCCAAACTGTTGTTTTAATGTTGTTTGGGTGAGGAAGAGTGTAAAGCACGAAGGGTGATGCCGTGTATTCATTTATTCATTGCATGGTGAGGATGAGAGTAAAAGCATGAAGGGTGATGACGTGCACTTGTTTTGGTGAGGTTGAGAGTAAAGCACAAAGGGTGATGCCGTGTACATATTTGCTTTATGCTGTTATTTCCTGTTGACATTTATTTGTTTATACTGTTGCCTTGTTTAGTTATTCAATATTGTTTTCACCTTGCTCCCCAGTATGTGTTTCCCTGTTCTGTTGTACTTAATTGTCTATTTCCTGTCACTTTTCTGCTATATATATTATTGAATTGCATAGATATTTTGTTGTCGTCGTGTCTAGCCTCGTCACTACATCGCCGAGGTTAGGCTCGGCACTTACTCAGTAAATGGGGTCGGTTGTACTGATGCTATACCTACACTTCTTTATGTTGTGCAGATTACGGAGCCGGACCCAGTGGGCATTGATCAAGGGAGTATCCCTCAGTCCACAGGCGACACTGAGGTAGTCCCGTAGACATTCGCGGGCCTTGGCGTCACCTCCTTTATCTCTTTTTTCCTGTCTTTTCATGTATTTCCGAGACATTAGCTCCTTGTTTATTCAGACTTATATTTGTAGTAAATCTTAGGCAGTCCGTGAAAGTTGTGACACCAGATTTTGGGGAAACTATTACAGACGAATTGTGTAATATTGTTCAATTAAACTGTTAGATTTCATTCTTTCATATTTGATTCTAAGTGTTCTTGAATATCATTGTTAATTGCTAAGTAGTAAAGGAATAGACTAGGATAACTGGGAACGTTGGCTTGTCTAGCGGGTTCAATGTTAGACTCCATCACAGTCCCGACGGTGGGATTGCGGGTCGTGACACTAAGCCATGTCTCCATCCTTGCATGAGGCTAAGCCCTGCCTCCTTAATTGCATAAGGCTAAGCTCTGCATTTCCTATTGTGTGAGGCTAAGCTCTGACTCCTTAATTGCAGAAGGCTAAGCTCTGCCTTTCCTATTGCACGAGACTAAGCCCTGTATCCATTATTGCATGAGGCTAAGCCTTGCCTCCTTAATTGCATAAGGCTAAGCTCTGACTTTCCTATTGCATGGGACTAAGACTTGTCTCCATCCTTTCATGAGGCTAAGCCCTGCCTCCTTAATTGCATAAGGCTAAGCTTTTCCTTTCATATTGCACGAGACTAATCCATGTCTCCATTCTTGCATGAAGCTAAGCCCTGCCTCCTTAATTGCATGAGGCTAAGCCTTGCCTTTCCCGTTGCATGATACTAAGATCAGTCTCCATCCTTGCATGAGGATAAGCCTTGCTTCCTTAATTGCGTAAGGCTAAGCACTGCCTTCCCCTGCATGAGACTAAGCGTTTTCTCACCTTACATAACCACGAACGTTGAGCTCTTCAAAAACCTTGAATTACTCTCTTCTCTCGGGGCTAAACTATTCCCCGATCTTACACAAGACTAAGCTTTTTCTTGTTTCATTTCAAGCATCATGTCTTTGCATCTCATGGGCTGAAATATCGCCATTTTGTCTGAAGGCTCATAGTCTGAAGGCATCATCCTCATAGCTGAAAGACACCATGTCATGGCCTTAGGATCTCTCAATATTTCACATCATTATTCAAAATCTTCATAGTTCAAAGGCACCATCCTCATGGCCCGAGAACATCATTTCATGGCATGTGAATCCCCTATCTCACAATTCATGGCCCAGGACATCATGGTCTAAGGACACCATCCTCATCGTCCAAAGACAGCTCTCATGGTCCAAAAGGAATTTTCATCATGTATAAATTCTCACAATGATCCATATATATTTTCATGCATCGTGTTTTAAGTTTTGCAGGTGAACCAAGAAGTAACCGTTCCCCTAACGGGAGCAATCTTCGCTCCGTTTTTCGTTCAACATTCATATCCTTTAATTATTTCAAATGTAACCAACCATTGTCCGTTAACCATATGATAATCGTTCAAATACCCATATCCACCCCCAGATACATTCATTTACAGTTCTGATATTGCCCTATCCAGAAGAGTTTGTCCATTCTTACAACAACTCCATCGGTTTATTCCACCGTTGGATCCAGAACTACACATGTTCTGATTCCTGTAAAACTAGGGATATGTAGGCAGCTCGAAAACCAGGGGCCCGCTTATATTTTCTGAAATCACCCCATTCGGTCAAAATCGGTCATCATCTCTTTACCCGACAACTCGTTCATCCTTCCTAGGTAAAGAGGGACAACTGTTGATACCCAATTTACCCTCATATTTTTCAAATATATATATATATATATATATAT
>ML386642.1:58093-84992 GCA_005239525.1 Nicotiana knightiana | reverse complement strand
TATATATATATTTTCTTCTATTTAAACATAGAAAAAATCTTATATTCTAAGAATGTGAATATTTTTGTTGTTTTTAATTTTCTTAAATAGAACCTATTAAGAGTAAGATAAAAATTTAAAATTAGAGATTAGATATAACATTAATATTTATGGCAAAAAATAGTATAGAATTTGGGTGTGGTCAAAAAATAGTTGTTCACAGCTCTTGCATATCGTGTTGGCTCTGTTATGTATATCTCTTCACGCTCGTCTATTTGATGTGCTTGAACGTGATTCATGGATTCTTGATAGCCGTGAACGATTTGATGACATATAGGACACTGAAGCAATTCAAAGTGATCAGTCATTATTTAAAAGGGAAAACAATTAAATGTTTGAAGTCAATTCAAACTTAAAGTTCTTCTAAAGAAGGTCGAGATGATCACTTGTATGGTTTATTCAGAACGAGAAGAATACTAAATTATACACACAAATTTTACTGAATTGATCTAAGAATTTATAAGCGAGCACACTGCTTATTTTCACTTATAGATTTTACTTCTGATGTTATGTAAGTCCGTTAAAGTAAATCATATTGTTGTTATGCTTTACAAATTATCAAAACTTGAAAGTAACTTGATGTTTTTCTTTTTTACACTTTTTATTTTTCTTTTATTCTAATTATATTCGGTAATGTGTTATATTAGACACACTTTGTTAATTTTTCTCTAAACATCTCCAAAAAAATATATTTTTTCTTTTGTATTTATTTCGTGGGATAGAGGAGATGTTGCCCATTTAGGATGGTTAAGTGTAAAGCATAACTTATTGTACCAAAGTTCCATTATAACGATAAATAATTTTTTAATGAATTAATAGAAAATGATATTAATATATGACTGTATATTATTTGTTATTTGTAATGTGTAATATGTTCAAATCAATGCAGAAAATTGAATTTAGAATTAAGATTATCATAATAGTTTTCATGCAAATACTTATGGTAAATCATTCATTTCTTTCCGTAAGAGAGATATTCTAGATTAAGGCAAGATTACTCACTATTTAATTTGAAACAATATACCAAACTTTTCTTAAGAAATAAAATTTATTGTAAATTCAAGCGAACTCTAATTTATAATTCCTTTGGACCCTTACGTTCGCATTATTGGAAGCACCTCTTAGTGCTTCTTTTAACTCAATCATCAACTGATCCTATCTTGAGAGATGATCGGTGATTATTTTATGTTGTTCCCTCAGGAGTTTGACCGTCTCTAGACATATTCTTCCTCCGCATCATCAGGAGTTGGATCTCGTACATGCCGAGGATACTGACCTTGGAGAACCAGGGTTGTTTTGTCCCCTTCATTGCGGGTTTCGCTGATTGAGTCATCACATTGTGCTAATTCATCCCGTTCAATGCGTGCTCAATATTGTGTGTGTTGTTGACATCGTTATCCGGTATATCTGGTTTTTACTAAGGAAAGAACCAAAACATGTTAGTAATAAACGAATGGACCATAGTGATTATTCAGCTGTCTATGCCCCATGGTTGGCGCCAAACTGGTTACCCATAAAATCATACAGTTGAATTTGTAACGTGGTTTATAAACAAGAGAATCGATTTTATCCAAAAATGATAATGAAATAGGGAAAACATAATATTAGCAAATAAAGAAAATAACAAGCTTGTGTTTGAGCTCGGTCTTTTCAGAAGAAAGAATAATAACAATGATAGAGCACTAATAAATTTTTTAGATTGAGCGTAGAAAATTGAAGTACATGTTTGTGTGCAGAATGTTTCATGTCCTTTACAAGAGTCGTCAATTTGATATTTATTAATATCTTTAGGGGGGCAAGATCCTAAAATCAGGCTAGTGTTGAATGAGAACAAAGTTTTTTGATGGACGCAAAACGGCTGGCTTTGAATGCAAATATTCTCTGCAACGACTAGTCATTTAATGATATCCGATATCAAGCCTCCGAATCTTTGCCATCGGTTATGATTCATTAGGAATTCACTTTGTATCAGTTATGTACCTCGTAACCTGTCATAAATCAAAATCCCAGCCCGTCGTGATGTTGCCTAACACACCTGCCATACAAGCTGAAATATAATAATAAAGAACCAAAACAACAAAAATTTATTGAAATAGCATAGATTTGAAATTTCAATATGAAAAGATATTGCTAATATAAGATAAATCCTCTAGAAACTAGTAAATACAGGATCACGAGCCCTACAACGGAATACAATTCTGAACTAATAGTAATCTCTGAACTGAAACAACAGTATATCAGAAAAGTCAAGTCAAAACTACGACCAAGAATGCAGCTCTACCTCGCCTCTCGAAGCCTAGTCCAGCAAGGAATCTATTGTTGATAATTAGTCCCCACACATGGACCTGCACAATTAAATGCAGAGAGTAGTATGAGTACAACCGACCCAATATACTCAATAAGTATCGTAGCCAACTGTGATGACCCGATATGTCATTATATGTAACGACCCGAGCGGTCGTTTTGAGCTCTAGCGCGTCTTTTCACGGTTTATGGCCGTGATCAGCTTCACTTCAGGTATTATGACCCGTAAGCATGGTCAGAGTTAAATTTCGGTAATTTTAGAGTTGATTTGGAAAGAAAATTCTCATTTCAGAAGCCTTAAGTTGGAAGAATCAACTAAGATAGGAATTTTGAGTAAATGACCTCAGAATCAGGATTTGAGGGTTCATGCATGTTCGTATAATGATTTTGGACTTGGGCGTATGTCCGGATCGGGTTTTGGATAACCCGAGAGAGTTTCGATGCATATTGTGGAAGTCAGCATTTTTGAAGAAATTTCTCAAGTTTGGCATGAAGCGCATTTCAGTGATGTTGATGTTCGTTTGGGATTCCGAGTCTGGGAATAGCTTCGTATGGTGATTCAGGAGTAGGGAGGGCGACCGGAAGTGAATTTGGATGTCCGTAGGTCATTTTGAAGTCATTTCGCTATAGATAGAAACTTGAAGGTTTTTGAGAAATCCGACCGGAAGTAGAAGTTAGGATATCGAGGTCCGAATGCGATTTTGGAAGTTGGAGTTCGTCCATAATGTGGAATATGAGTTGTGCAAAAAATTTCAGGTCAATAGGACGTGGTTTGATACGTTTAGGCATCGGATGTAGAAGTTGGAAATTTCTAAGTTCATAAAGTTGGGAATCGGGTGCGATTCGTGGTTTCAATGTCGTTTGATGTGATTTGAGGCCTCGAGAATGTCCGAATTATGTTTTGGAACAGGTTATTATGATTGGACGGGGTCCCGGGGGCCTCGGGTGGATTCTGGGCGGTTAACAGATCAATTTATTGAGGTTGAATAAAGCTGAGGGTTGTTGTCATCTGGTGTGATCCGCACCTACCAGGCTTTGGCCGCAGGTGCGGCTAAAGGCACCACAGGTGTGATTTTGGGCTGGAGCCAAGTAGGCCGCCGGTGTGGGAGATTTGGGTGCACCTGCGGAACAACATGTGCGATAATAGGGTCGCAGGTGCGGAAATCGGCCTGGGCAGAATGTTTTTAAACAAGGATTCTTGGTTTATTGTCTTCATTTCTTCTTTGGCTTAGGCGATTTTGGGAGGCTTATAGGGAAGGATTCCTTCATGCAATGTCAAGGTAAGTAACTCCTTCATGCTTCTAAGTTAAATAAAAGATTATATGCATGGATTAGGCATGAAAATTGGTAGGAATTTGGGAATATTGAAGAAACCTAGAAATTTGATAAATTGGAATTTATCCATGAATTGAGCATGAATATTTGAATAAATTGAATATTTTAGTTAGTAAGGCTATGGGTAGAATATATCTTCGAGAAATTTTGAATTTTCGGACACGTGGGCCCGAAGGAATTTTGGTCATTTCAATGAGCGGTGTTGGGAAAGCATGGAATCTGGATTTGTTGTGAGTATTAGGATGAATTTTCATTGCTTTGCCGTTATGTGGTAGTTTCGGAGCGTTGTGCGTCTGTTGGAGTCGTCGGAAGGGCTTGGAAGTCGGTATTAGATTTTCGGAGCGAGGTTAGTCTCCTTTCTATCTTTGTGAGGGGGAATCGTCCTCCTAGGTGAATTAATTAAGTATATGATATTATCTTTGGGGCCTATGTACGCACGAGGTGATGAGAGTCCGTGCGTAGCTACTATTATGCCATGTACGGGTAGCCTAGGACCCAAAAGCATGTCTTACCTGTTGTATCTGTGATCTTGTCTATGATATTAGCCTGCTAATATAATCGAAATTGTAATTTAATGACTACGGAAGATTAGAGTTTATTTTCTAAATCATCTAAAAAGAGAATTTATTTCCTTCGCGGGCAATTGTACTTCCGAATAAGGTTGTGTTATTAAACGTTATATAAGCTCGGCAAGTGAATTTCGAAAAATCGATTTAAATACTATTTGTGGTTTTTATAAGAGAAATCGGTCATTTACTTGAGTATTTGTGTTCCCGACGTATTCAAGGTGTATTGTTGATTGTGCATGTTTGCATGTGATCGCTTCGCAATTTACATTCCGCAAGCGGAGTGTTATTTCCTCTACTCTCATGGGAGCGCGTCGTACGCCACGGCGGATTTAAAATGCACTTTTGGTACGGGCCGTTCAATCCTCGGCAGAGCATAGACATGCTTATTATATTGAGAGGTGCATTTATGGGACGGGCCGTTCGATCCTCGCTAGAGCACAGAGAGGATTATTATATTGAGAGATGCACTTTTGGTACGGGCTGTTCGATCCTCGGCAATGCATAGACATGAGTATTTTATTAAGAGGTCCACTTTTGGTATGGGCCGTTCGATCCTCGGCAGTGCACATAGTTGATTATTATGACGGCAGTTGTCCTTATCCCGTATGCGCATGCTAAATTGTTAAATGTTTTTCTTCATGATTTTAAAGTGATAAAGTATTTTGGGGAAACTAAAGAAGAAATTGTGGATTTATGATATTTTGGGGAAAACAAGAGGAAATTATTTGTTTAAGATATTTTGGAAAATAATGAGAAAGTGGTAACTGGTTGTTTATTTCAAGCATTTACTTGGATTTCAGTGCCTTATATGTATGTTGTTTTACTGCCTTTACATGCTGATCGTGTTCATTTTGCACTATTAATTAATTTGCTGGCCCTTACTGAGTGTCCAATTCGATGTCTCGTCACTACCTCTCTGAGGTTAGGCGAGCGACTTACTGAGTACACGTTATTTTTTTACACATGCTACACTTGTTGTGCATTTTATTGCACAGGTACTTTCATAGCAATGTGGAGGATTCGGAGACTTAGGCGAGCTGCATCATCCGGAGGCGATCCGCAGCTAACAGAGTCTCCCTCGTACTGTATTTATTTTCGTTTTAAATTTCATTGTCCAATTTGTATTCCGAACAGGCTTTGTAATGATTGTATACATTCTTAGAAATTTCTAATGTACTTGTGACACCGGTTTTTGGGATATGTTGGGTTATATTGGTTAAAGTGTAGTATTCAAACCATTGTTTTTAACTAACATATGCTTATTTGGTTAATATGTAATAAAGTGAAAGGAAATATTTTCATAAATGTTAAAACCGGAAGTTATTTCAATTAATTAATGATTTGGCTTGCCTGACATTGATGTCTGGCGCTATCACGACCTTATGGATTTTGGGTCGTGACAACATGGTATCAGAGCGCTAGGTTCCCGTAGGTGTCACGAATTATGAGCAAGTCTAGTAGAGTCTTGCGAATCGGTACAGAGACGTTTGTACTTATCTTCGAGAGGCTACAGGGCTGTTAGGAGTACTTCCCTTATTGATTCCTCATCGGGCGAGTTGATTCCTTTGAGGCTTATGCCTATGTTCATTCCTACTCAATCTTACGCGTTGCAAAGCACTTGCTATGAATCAGGAATTTGAGGAATTGAAATGGTTCTACGGATGTAATTCGAGATGTTTCCATGTGCAATTGGTTGGGGCTGTTGTTATGGCCCTGCAAGAGATTAATATGTTGTTTTAGCTTAGTAGCTGTGATTTCTGGGAGCCTTAAGGCTATGCTCAGGTAGTGATGATACTTGTGATTGGTTATCGCACGATGTCGATATGATGATAGAATGCTTGGATGTATGTTGGGGGTGATGAATGGTTGAAGGGAGGTCTTCTCTGAGTTTGATTTCGAGATTTCGTTATTTTAGTTCTGGTAGAGGAGAGGCATTTGGATTATGAAAGGTCCGGTTGGGGTTGATAAAGTGGTAAGACTTGGTGTCTTCGAGTGAGGTAGGATATGCACCTCTGATGTGTAGTCGTCGTCATTGATCGAATGAAATGTGTTAAGTTTGGTGGTGCTATGGTGTCTTCAGTTGCGTGGAGTCAGAGTATTGAAGAATTTGGTTTGTAGAGATTGATCCTGAAGTGAGGCTAGGCGGCGGTTCCATTTATAGGAGGCCAGGTGTAAGAAGCGGAAGTCGAGCAGTCGCAAAGTGGGGGAGCGGCAACATAGCTTGGAATTTGAAGATATTGTCGCGCATTTAATGGATGTCCATGAGGAGCGGACGGACTAGTAAAGTTGGTAAATGAAGCAGGGCGTAGGATGGGGTATTGAAGTCGCAAAGAGCGTGCATTTCAGCTTTGTTGGAGGGTGTCCGCGGGTGATTTCCACATGTGGTTTATCTTCTGTGAGTAGGTTAGCGATGGCGGGATTGACATGTCTCTGTGAGGGGTTCTAGTGGATAGTCGGTAGGAGGTAGAATGTGTGAATGGTGCTAGAGAATTTGAGTATTTAGGGAGTGCTAGAAAGAAGATTTGGAAGAATTGGACGGATTGGTTGAGCAAGATCGTGTTATCAAAGGAGAAAGGATCTCGGCAGGGTCTGGAGTGGTGCAAGGAGTAGCTTCGGGCTATGTAGGGGAGTCCCACCAGCTGCAGTTGGGTTGTAGGATTGTCTTCGCATATGGCTGAGGATTGTCAGCGTGTTGGCAAGTTATTACGGCCAAGGAAAAGGAGTAAAATGGTGATTTTGCGTGAGATTTGATGAATGTGTGAAAAAGTTGGCCCTGTCGCGCCAAGGTTAGGCTTTGGAAGATTATGAATTCATACTTAAGGCATTGTCGAGTTGTAAGGGTAGTGACTCAGTCACGTGTATCATTAAAAAGGGTGTTCCTGTGCCAGGAGAGCCTTCGAGTTCTTTGTATTCGGGACCATTCAGAGTGGATGATTCTCAATAATGGTCCTAATGAGTTCAAAAGTTAATAATGCGACGTTTAAGGGTTTCAGGCAGCAGTATGATCGAGAATTGAGTTTTTGCAGAGTAATTTCTGAGAAAAAGGTGGATTGTTAGAATATTCTATGATATGTTTCAGCATGCAGGATAGTATTGGAGGAATGAGAGAAATAAACTCCGGATTGTAGAAAGATTTTCAGGAGGGTATGGGACGGGTTGCGGGATTTAGGCATCATAGTCTCGTGAATCAAGGTCACTCGGGATGAGTGAGAGTTGAGTTTGCTATGAGTTGAAGGAAGTTGCTAATATTCCTGAAGCAATTGAAGATGATTAAAAGATGATAGAATGATTAGCCATGGTTGAAATGGCACATTTACGGCAGTGCTCGGTTCCTTTGATGTGATTAAGTTATGCAGGTGGTTTGTGCCGGCGTGTGTGAGGCTTGTCGGCCGTCGTAACGGATTTCATGTGGGAGCATTTGAGTGTTATGGCCTGTCAGGTGTAGGCGGATCCCCGAAGGATTATGGTGGTATAGACTAGNGTTATGATGGAAATTCTTGCACTACCTCATATTGGCATGTTAGGTGCGGTAAGCAGTATGTAACTGGGAGTAAGAATCGAGATTGCGGTTCGGTGTTAATAAGAATGTCATGAGCTCGGAAGAGCAAGAAAAAAAAAGGTGATTTGAAAGTTCAGAGTAAGTTGGTGTTAGCTTCAGTGTCACCTGAGATTTATATTCGGTGGAAGAGGCTTTGTACCCTGGTCATGGGTTCTTGAGGTGTCTTGTTGCCTTGTGTGGAGGGTCGTGGAAGCATGACCATGAAAAGACTGTATAAAGTGTGACATGTAGTCACTTGATGGATTGAAGATTTGGACTGAGTATAAAGAAGTGCAATATTGTTTATTTGAGAAGTTATGCCTGAGAGGCGTTCAGCTCATTTAGTTGTGGATTGTGGGGTGTTTGTCCCGACTATGGTGGTTGTTCTCGCGTATTATGAGAGAAAGTGGGTTAATGTGGACCCCGGAAAAGCTATTAGCTTAATTTGGTGCGAGCAAGGTATACCCGATGTTTGTGGATGGATTTAAATATTACTATGGGATCTGTATGAGCCAGGCATGTACATTTCAGTATAGCGCTCCTCAAGGAGGGGTGTTGGGATATCAGGTGATTGTTCAATCTTCGTCAAATTCATGTGATATTATGATTGTGCCGTGTGAATTGTGAAACGACTTGATAATTTCCTATGTGTTGAGGTCTCGCGTAGTGGGGAAGTTATGTGAGAAGGATAGCTCTTAAGATCCAGAATGTATAAATATACATATATATATATATATCGCACCTCAGTTGTGCTTGGGTTTTGTAGCATGTGGCGTTATCAGTCTCCCCAGGATGGTATTGTGCACTTAGCATGCTTGTGACTGATGTTCGTATTTGTGGTAGTGAGCGCTTTAACTCAGTGTGTGTCTTCTTACGTGGATTTTATTTTATTTGGATCAGGTGGCACACCACCACGGGTATGTTATTGGTATCGGGTGGCACGCCGCCACAAGTATGTTATTTGGATCGGGTTGCACGCTGCAATAGTGTGATGATGAGAAAGGTTCCTACAATTATTTTCTTATGTTTTACTTCCTATTTTATGAGAAAAGTTCATATTAGTTGTGTGAGTTGAAAACTCCCTTCCCGAGTCATTTCTTACCTATCATGTTCGAGTTATGGCCTATTGGCGCGATATGGTTTTATGTGAGGCTATTGGTAATGTTTAGGGTAATTTGTTGTCTGAGCAGTTCATATTAGGTGAGACGAGATTATCGGATCAGGGATCAGCGCGATAAGGTTATGTGAAGTGTATATTAAAGAACACATACCATTATTCAAGTTCATAATGAGGTGATGATTCTAGTCAAGATGAGGCATTCAATGATTTGTTAACTCTGCAGTTGGGTATGAATTTCTGCACATTTTCTCCATTGTGGTGGTATCGTCAGCATTATAGCAGGGTGTATGCATATTTGTTATGAGGTGCATTGGGAGCATCAAATCCGTGGAACTTCGGCTAATAAAGTTCAGGGAGTGTCATTGTGATCAGATGATGTATTATGCGGTGTATGGTGCCGATTCAACAAAGATACGCAGTTGTGTTCTGGTGAGCTCATTATATGGATAAAAGAAGAATCTTCAGATTTGATTAAGCTAATGTACTCAACTGGGTGGTGGTAGCGAGGGCAGGTGCTCGAGGTATTTAACAGTGATTTCAGATAACTCCAGAGCACTTCTTAGCACGTTCGAGGATGAACGTCGGTTTAAATGGGGGAGAATGTAACGACCCGACCAGTCGTTTTGAGCTCTAGCGCCTCGTTCCGCGGTTTAAGGCCATCAGCAACTTTGTTTCAGGTATTGTGATCAGTGGGCGTGGTTAGAGTTGAATTTTGGGAAGTTTAGACTTTATTTGGAAAGAAAATTCTCATTTTAGAAGTCTTAAGTTGGAGGAATCAACTAAGATTGGAATTTTGAGTAAATGACCTCCGAATAAGGATTTGAGGGTTCCTGCTGGTTCGTATAATGATTTCGGACTTGGGTGTATATCCAGATCGAGTTTTGGATAAGCCGAGAGCGTTTCGATGCATATTGTGGAAGTCACCATTTTTGAAGAAATTTCCTGTGTTTGGCTTAAAGCGCATTTCAGTGATGTTCATGTCCGTTTGGGATTCCGAGTCTGGAAAATAGCTTCGTATGGTGATTCTAGAGTTGAGAGCACGATCGGAAGTGAATTTGGATGTCCGCAGGTCATTTTGATGTCATTTGGCTAAAGATAGAAACTTGAAGGTTTTTGAGAAATACGACCGGAAGTGGAAGTATTGGTATTGAGGTCGGAATGCGATTCCGGAAGTTTGAGAAAGTTTGTAATGTCGAATATGACTTGTGCGCAAAATTTGAGGTCAATCGGACGTGGTTTGATAGATTTCGGCATCAGATGTAGAAGTTGGAAATTTCTAAGTTCATAAAGTTGGGAATTGGGTGCGATTCGTGGTTTCGATGTTTTTTGATGTGATTTGAGGCCTCGAGCAAGTCTGCATTATGTTTTGGAACAGGTTGGTAAGATTGGATAGGGTCCTGGGGCCCTTGGGTGGATTCAGGATGGTTAACGGATCAATATTTGAAGTTGAAGAAAGCAGAAGGTTGCTATCATCTGGTGTGATACGCACCTGCGAGGCTTTGGCTGCAGGTGTGGCTAAGGGCACCGCAGGTGTGATTTTGGGCTGGAGCCAAGGAGGTCGCGGGTGCGGGAAATTTGGGCGCACCTGCGGAAGCGCAGGTACGATAAGGGGGCCGCAGGTGCGGAAATTGGCCTGGGCAAAATGTTTTAAACCAAGGATTTTTGGTTCATTGTCTTCATTTCTTTTTTGGCTTAGGCGAGTTTGGGAGGTTTCTAGGAGAGGATTACTTCATGCAAAGTCAAGGTAAGTAACTCCTTCATGCTTCCAAGTTAAATAAAAGATTATATGCATGGATTAGGCATGGAAATTGGTAGGAATTTGGGGAATATTGAAGAAAACTAGAAATTTGATAAATTGGAATTTAGCCACGAATTGAGAATGAATATTTGAGTAAATTGTATATTTAAGTTAGTAAGGCTATGGGTGGAATATATCTTCGAGAAATTTCAGATTTCCGGGCACGTGGGCCCGAGGGCATTTTGGTCATTTCACTGAGCGGGGTTGGGAAAGTATGTAATCTGAATTTGTTGTGAGTATTAGGATGAATTTTCATTGCTTTGTCATTATGTGGTAGTTTCGGAGCGTTGTGCCTCTGTTGGAGTCGTCGGAAGGGCTTGGAAGCCGGTATTGGAATTTCAGAGCAAGGTAAGTCTCCTTTCTAACTTTTTGAGGGGGAATCTCCCCCTTAGGTGAATTAATTAAGTATATGCTATTATCTTTAGGGGCTACGTATGCACGAGGTGACAGGAGTCCGTGCGTAGGTACTATTATGCCATGTCTGGTAGCCGAAGACCCAGTAGAATGCCTTACTTGTTGTACATGTGATCTTGTCTATAATATTAGACTGCTAATATAATCGAAATTGTAATTTAATGACTAAGGAAGATTAGATTTTATTTTCTAAATCATATAAAAAGAGAATTTATTTCCTTCGCGGGCAATTCTACTTTCGAATAAGGTTGTGTTATTAAACGGTATATAAGCTCGGCAAGTGAATTTCGAAAAAGGGATTTAAATTCAATTTGTGGTTTTTAAAAGATAAATCGATCATTTACTTGAGTATTTGTGTTCCAGACATATTCGGGGTGGATTGTTGATTGTGCATGTTTGCATGTGACCGCTCTGCAATTTACATTCCGCGAGCGGAGTGTTATTTCCCCTACTCTCATGGGAGCGGGTCGTACACCACGGCGTATTTAATATGAAACTTTGGTACGGGCCGTTCGATCCTCGGAAATGCATAGACATGATTATTATATTGAGAGGCGCGCTTATGGGACGGGCCGCTCGATCCTCGGCAGTGCACAGAGAGGATTATTATATTGAGAGATGCACTTTTGGTATGGGCCGTTCGATCCTTGACAGTGCATAGACATGACTATTTTATTGAGAGATGCACTTTTGATATGGGTCGTTCGTTCCTCGGCAATGCACATAGTTGATTATTATGACGGCTCAGGCCGGTGGTCATTATCTCGTATGCGCAAGCTAAATTGTTAAAGGTTTTTCTTCATGATTTTGAAGTGATAAAGTATTGGGAAACTAAAGAAGAAATCGTGATAGTGCCTTATATATATGTTGTTTTACTACCTTTACATGCGGATCGTGTTCATCTTACACTGTTAATTAATTTGCTGGCCCTTAGTGAGTGACTAATTTGACCTCTCGTCACTACCTCTCTGAGGTTAGGCGGGCAACTTACAGAGTACACGTTATTTTTGTACTCATGCTACACTTGTTGTGCATTTTATTGCACAAGTACTTTCATAGCAATGTGGACGATTGAGAGACTTAGGCGAGCTACATCATCCGGAGGCAATCCACACCTGGCAGAGTCTCCCTCGTACTGTATTTATTTTCGTTTTAAATTTCCTTGTCAAATTTGTATTTCGGACAGGCTTTGTAATGATTGTATAAATTCTTAAAAATTGCTCATGTACTTGTGACATCGGGTTCTTAGATTTTTTTATTTATATTGGTTAAAGTGTAGTAGTCAAATCATTATTTTTAACTAACAAATTTTTATTTGGTTAATATATAATAAAGTGAAAGGAAATGTTTTCATAAATATTAAAACCGGGAAGTTATTTCAATTAATTAATGATTTGGCTTTCCTGACATTGATGTCTGGCGCTATCATGACCTTATGGATTTTGGGTCGTGACAACGTGGTATCAGAGCGCTATATTCCCGTAGGTCTCACGAGTTATGAGCAAGTCTAGTAGAGTCTTGCGGATCGGTACGAAGACGTTTGTACTTATCTTCGAGAGGTTACAGGGCTGTTAGGAGTACTTACCTTGTTGATTCCTCATCGTGCGAGTTGATTCCTTTAAGGCTTATGCCTATCTCCATTCCCACTCAATCTTACGCGTCGCGAAGCGCTTGCTATAAATCAGGAATTTGAGGAAATGAAATGGTTCTACGGATGTTATTCAAGATGTTTCCATGTGTATTTGGTTGGGGCTGTTGTTATGGCCCTGCAAGAGAATAATATGTTGTTTTAGCTCAGTAGCTATGTTTTATGGGAGCCTTAAGGCTATGCTCAGGTAGTGATGATACTTGTGATTGGTTATCGCGCGATGTCGATATGATGATCGAATGCTTGCCTGTATGTTGGGGCTGATGAATGGTTGAAGGGAGGTCTTCTCAGAGTTTGATTTCGAGATTTTGATATTTTAGTTCCGGCAGAAGAGAGGCATTTTGATTATGAAAGGTCCGGTTGGGGTTGATAAAGTAGTAAGACATGGTGTCTTCAAGTTTTCATTTTTATTTTGTTATTTCGAAACCTCGAGTATCTCTATTTAGTATTTCTTGATTTACGTGCACAGTCCATGTCTTTATTCATAAGGTTTTAATGTGAAAATTTGACGAAAACGTGAAATCATGCCTCAAAACTCATTTGAGTTTATTTCGGTCAACGTTTTGAGAAAGTGGATTCGGACCAATATTTTGACAGTCTCGGTGGATTCATATCGTGATTTGGGACACAGGCGTATGCCCGGAGTCGAATTCAGAAGTCCCTAACTCGAATTATCGCCATTTGTTGAAAACTAGAAGTTAAAAGGTTTAAAGAAATTCCATGTTTGACCGTAGTTTGACTTTGTTTCTCTTGGGGTCGGATGCGGGTTTCGACACTTGGTATAGGTTCGTTAATGTATTTATGAATTATCTACAAAACTTGGTGCAAAACGGAGTAGATTTTGCGTGATACGGACATCCGGTTGTTAAAATGAAAGTTCTTAGGCTTCTTTGAAAAGAATCATTGTTTTGGTATTCGATTCGTAGTTCTAGGTGTTATTATGGTGTTTTGATTGTGCGGACAAGTTTGTATGATATTTTTTGATGTGCATGCATGTTCGGTTTGGAGCCTGAGGGGCTCGGGTGAGTTTCAGATAGGCTACATATGTTGTTAAACTTAAGAAAATTTTCGGTTTTCTAACTTCTGCTGTCACATGGTCTTTCCTTTTCCGCGATCAAAGAGTTTTTGGGACTGTGGTGGATTTTCTTAATCGCAAACGCGATACCTGGGTCGCAAACATGAAGGAATGAGGGACTTACCCTTTGCGAACGGGTAGGGATTTGGACCAGGGAAGGGGGATCAGTGGTTTACTCTACGCGAACGTGAGCACGCGCTCGCGAACGCAAAATCTTGGGGGAGTAGCCTTTGCAAATGCATGAGTAAACTCGCAAATATGTAGGCCATTGGGCTTGTGTGTATCGCGAATGCAGAAGGACCTTCGCGAACGCGAAGAAGGCCTGACGCCCAGACCTTAAATATTTCCAAACACGGGATTCACCCACTTTTCACCATCTTTGCATTAGAGCTCGGCCTAGAGGCAATTTGGAAGAGAAAATTCATCATCATTTCATACTTTAGTATACTCTAACTTATTATCTTCCATTTCTATCATCACCCATTAATTTCTAGCCTTAATCATTGTTCTTTTATTGGAAAAAAATTAGGGATTGAGAAGAATTGAGGTCTTTGACAAATTTTGGATTTAGACCTCAAATTCGGGTCGGATTACGAAACTAATTCTATAATCGGGCTAGGGGGTCAATGGATAAATGGGTTTTGGTCCGAATCTTGGGTTTTCACCAAATAGGCCCGGGGTTGACTTTTGTTGACTTTTGGGGGAAAGTTTAAAGATCTTAACTTTATGTATTGTAAATTAATTCCCTAGCACTATTTGATGTTATTGAGTCAATTTTTGTTAGATTCAATTGGTTTGGAGGTGTATTTTATAGGAAATGCTCCGATAGAGCTTTGATTTGCTTGCGGAGCGAGGTAAGTGTTAGGTTTAACCTTGATTTGAGAGAATTAGGAACCCTTGAGCTATGTGCTATGTGAAATTCATATGTAGCGGTATATATGCGAGGTGGAGAGTGTATATACGCCGCCAAAATACTTGTTTCCCTATTTTTTCGTATTTCATTAATTGTTTTATTCCATGTCTTAACTGTAACATGCTTGAAATGATTCATGCCTTTATTTAGTACTTTACATTTATTATTCTCATGTTAAAAATATTAGATTCTCCCATGCTTCTATGATTTGCTGCTACTTGCCTTAATTGACTTACTTGTACCCTTTAGTTGTCATTCATTTTACTTGTCTTACAACTTAGTATTAATCGTAGTGAATCCTTAATTTGGGGCGAGTTTTCCTTTCTGGTTCTGCCTCATATCCGTTAACCTTAGAGATTCTTGTGATTTGAGTTGTTAAATTGATTGTACTTATTGATTTATTTATAGTGTACGGTGTGATCGGGTTGCGTGCCATAGCATGTGAAATAAGGGTGGATTGATATGGTGAAATAAGGGTGAATTTATATTGATACGGTGGGATCGGGTTGCGCGCCGCAACAGGTGAAATAAGGGTGAATTATGATACTGATTCTTATTATATGTGGGATCGAGTTGCGAGCTACAACATATATTTACTTATTATTACTAATATTTATATGCTAGGATAAGGGAGGATAGTGTTGTAAGGGGTGATCGGATTGCGCGCTGCAACAATTTATGTGTTTCTATTCCTTACTGTGTTGTATTGGCTTCGATACATTCATATGAGACTCTAAATATTTGGTATTTCTGGCATTTTCCTGGTTTTCTTCGAGGATTGAGTTATTGTCATGAGTTAACTGCCCTATTTCGTCTCCATATTTTCTTTTCCTGTCATTATTTATACTGCGTACAAGTTATTATGAGTGGACCACCTTAGCCTCATCTCTACTTCGTCGAGGTTAAGCTCGGCACTTTCAGAGTACATAGGGTCGGTTGTACTCATACAACACTTTGCACTTCTTGTGCAGATTTTTGAGTCGGTCCTAGCGGCGGTCAGTAGATTGCTCGGGTTGACTATTAGTGTGGAGATTTGAGGTTTAGCTGCTCGGCGTTCGCAACCCTGAAGTCCCCTCCTGCTTTATCTTGTTTGTGTATTTTTCTTTCATACAATTTTACCTTTATTCAGACCTTTATCGGTAGTATATTAGTAGCTTGTGCACTTGTAACACCAGATTCGAGGTTGTATTAGATATTTCAGTTGTTATGGTTTTTCGCACATTACTTCAAAATTTATTTATGTTATTCCGGTCTCTTTATTATTGTTTATTTTGAACTGTTAAAAATGGATAAACTATTCCAGCATTGGCTTGCTTAGCAAGTGAAATAGTAGACGCCATCACGGTCTCGAGGGTGGTATTTTCGGGTCGTGACATGTTGGTATCAGAGCACTAGGTTACCTAGGCTTTACGAGTCACGAGCAAGCTTAGTAGCATATCATGTATTAATACGAAGATGTTTGTACTTATCTTCCAGAGGCTATGGAGTTCAGGAAAAACATGTCACTTCTTTCTTACTCTATCGTACGATTTTATTCTATCGTTGATGATGGAACCCTTCTATTCTTGTTTTCTCGCAGAAGGAGAGAACGCGCACTGCATTTACCGTCGGATAGGAGTCGGAGGCCCCTATGGCAGTTATGATTAGGGGCAGAGGTCGAGGTCGAGGTCGCGTCAGAGGCATAGCTCAGCCTAGAGCTCAAGTAGCAGCACCGGTAGTGGAGCCTCAAGTAGATTTTGATGAGGAGGTTCCAGCCCAGACTGTATCTGTTGGACAAGCTCAGGTCTCGGAGGGGTTAATAGCCACTATAGTGCTTCAGGATGCTCTGGTCCATTTGGTGGGCCTTATGGAGAGTGTGGCCCAAACCGGCACCATTTCATTGGCACCAACCGTCTCTCGGGCTGGGGGAGGAGCACAGACTCTCGCTACTAACAACTCGGAGCAGGTGGCTCCCCAGTTTCAAACTCCAACAACCCCGCCAGCTAGAGTGGTTTAGCCGGTTGTTCCGGCACAACTTTTGATAGGCGTGCTTTATATTCTGATAGTATGTTGAGGTTGGATAAGTTCACCAATCCCTTTCCTATTTATTTTAGTGGCGCACCTTCTGAGGACCCACAAGATTTTCTGGACTGTTACCACGAGGTGCTGCAGAACATTGGTATAGTTGAGACTAATGAGGTCAATTTTGCAGCATTTCAGATGAATGGTTCCACCCGGAGATGGTGGACAGATTATATGTTGACTAAACCAGCTAGGCCGTTTGCACTTACCGATCATCTACCACAACTATTTCTATAGAACTTCATCCCTATCACATTGAGAGAGGAGTACCGCAGGCATTTCGAGCGATTTTAGCAGGGTGGTATGAATGTCACCCATTACGAGACTCGATTTTTGGACATAGCTCTCCATGCCACTATCTGGCTTCCCACTGACAAGGAGCGGGTGAGGAGATTTTATGATGGCCTCACTTACACTATCAAGCTTAAGTTGGCCAAGAAGACAGGGAGTGATATTTCATTTCAGACGGTCGTTGATACTGCCATACGTATCGAGTTAGTTCGTGCTCAAGAGAGGGGTCCGGTGTCAGATAAGAGGCCCCATCATTTTTGTAGTTTCAGTGGTGCCTCATATGGAGGCAAGGGTGCTTTTGGTAGAGGTCATCCTCCTAGCCCATTTCATCCAGCGCTTCAGGCATCTCACGGTACTTCAGGGAGTCGTGGTCCTTATGTGCCTTATTCTGGCAAGTCAGCCTATAGTGAACCATCATCTCCTATCAATGACTCTTCGATTTAGATCTATAACCATTGTTATCTGGCATGTTCGGATCAGCTTCAGCTTCAGCAGCCACAACAGCAGGATGGGTGTTTTGTGTGTGGTGGTATTGGTCGCATCAGGAGGTTCTGTCTTCAGAAGCTCAAGATTACTTTCACTACGGTGCTAGTGTTGGTGTTGCCCAGCGATTCAGGATCTTAGATGATGTATTATGATGCATATCGTATTGGGCTCGGTGTAGTATTGATGCAGGATGGAAGGGAGCTTGCATACACGTCCCGACACTTGAAGGTTCATGAGAAGAATTACCCTATTCATGATTTAGATTTGGCAGCCATTGTTCATGCACTGATGATTTGGAGGCACTATCTTTACGGCGTGTCGTGCGAGGTATTCACGGATCACTGGAGTGTTCAGTATTTGTTCGAACAAAATGATCTCAATTTGAAGTAGAGGAGGTGGTTGGAGATGTTGAAAGATTGTGATGTCACCATTTTCATCCCGGTAAGGCTAATGTGGTGGCCGATTCCTTGAGTAGAAAGGCAGTGAGTATGGGTATCCTTATGTATATCCCAGTTGGTAAGAGAACGCTTGCACCAGATGTTAAGGATTTGGCCAATAGGTTTGTGAATTTGGATATTTTAGAGCCCAGTCGTGTGCTAGCTTGCACAGTCGCTCGGTCTTCCTTGTATGAGTGCATCAGAAAGTGTCAGTGTGATGATCCCCATTTGCTTGTCCTTTTGGCCATGGAGCGGCACGTTGGTGCCAAGCGAGTTACTGTTGGAGATGATGGGGTTTTGAGGATGCTGGCTTTTTTTTTGCCCAATGTGGATGGGCTTTGTGAGTTGATCATTAAGGATACCCACAGTTCCCGGTATTCTATTCATCTGGGTGCTGCCACGATGTGTTAGGACTTACGGCAACATTATTGATGGAGGAAGATGAAAAAGGATATAGTTGAATATGTAGCTCCGTGTCTAAATTGTCAGCAAGTTAAGTACGAGCATCATAGATCTGGTGGTTTGCTTCATAAGTTAGAGATTCCTGAGTGGAAGTGGGAGCATATCACAATGGATTTTGTTTTTGGACTCCTACGGACTCAGAGGAAGTTTGACACTGATGGGTCATTGTGGACAGGTTGACCAAGTCGGCACATTTCATTCCAATGGAAATTACATATTCTTTAGAGCGGTTAGCTGAGATCTACATCCACGAGATCGTTCGTCTTCACGGTGTGCCCGTGTCTATCATTTCTAATCGAGGTACACAGTTCACCTCGTACTTCTGGGGGCTGTACAATGTGACTTGGACATGCTAGTTGAGTTGATCATAGCATATCACCTCAGAGGGACAGACAGTCTGAGCGCACTATTCAAATATTGGAGGATATGCTTCGCGCTTGTGTTGTAGACTTGGGGAGGGGGGGGGGGGGGGTTCTTGCTGCTTGTGAAGTTTGCCTAAACTAACAACTATCAATTAAGCATTTATATGTCTCCCTATGAGGAATTGTATGGGAGGCGGTGTCGTTCGCCAGTTGGATGGTTCGAGCTGAGGGAGGCTTAATTGTTGGGTACAGATTTGGTACATGATGCCTTGGATAAGGTCAAGATTATTAAGGATCGACTTCGCATTGCTCATTCTAGGAAGAAGAGTTATGCGGACCGTAGAGTTCGTGATGATGCATTTATGGTCGGAGAAAGGGTGTATCTCAAGTAAGTAATAAGTGAATAATATATGTCTTTGACTAAAAGACAAAATTTAGTTAAGAATAATAAACAATAAATTAGACAAGCTTAAAGGATACATGAACACTATACCGTGCGCTTTAAGTGAATAAAATATGAAAGGATATATACTATGCACGTCCGACTCAGACTCCCAAGTGGCTTCCTTGACCGGCTGACCTATCCACTAAACTCGAATTGAAGGATAACTCTTAGACCTGAACTGCTGAACTTGTCGGGCTAGAATAGCATCCTGGATCTAATAGAACTGGAGCATCTCTATGGCACACTAGAAATCTGTTGTGGCATGCTGCCGAATAGTCTCGAACAGAACCTCCTGATGTGACCAATACCACCACACTCAAAACACCCATCATGCTATTGTGGCTGATGAAGCTGAAGTTAATCCGAACGGGCCGGATAACCACGGTGATAGCTCTGAATTGGAGGCACACTGATAGGAGCTGATGGTGCACTGTAGGCTGGCTGCCCAGAGTAAGGCAGATAGGGACCACGACTCCCTGAAGCTATGAGATGCCTATAGCGTTGAATGAAATAGCCTTGGAAGATGGACTTTACCAAATGTACCCCTGCTCCAGATGAGGCGCCACTAAAACTACCGAAATGACAAGGCTCTTATCTAACACTTGTCCCCTCTCCTGAACACGAACAATCTCAATCCGCCTACAATATTTACAGCAGTCTGGAAAGATATATCACTCCCGATCTCCTTGGCCATATGAAGTTGATAGTGAAAGTGAGCCCATCAATAAATCTCCTCACTCTCTCCCTCTTAGTAGGAAGCAAGATAGTGGCATGGCGAGCTAGGTTCACAAATCGATTATGGTCCTAGGTGATAGTAATACTACCCTGCTGAAGATGCTCAAACTGCCTACGGTATTGCTCTATCAGAGTGACAGAAATGAATTTTTGTAGAAGTATATGTGAGAACTGATCCGAGGTAAGTGTAGGCGAACCAACTAATCTAGTCAACATATAATCTCCCACCATCACCGGCCAGAACCAGTCATCTGAAATGCTGCAAAATCAACGCCATTGGTCTCAACTATACCCATGTTGTGCAACACCTCATGGCAATGGTGCGGAAATTACCGTGGATCCTCAGAAGGTGCACCATTTAAATGAACAGGAAAGAGCTTGGTAAACTTTCCCAACCTCAACATAGCCTCAAAAGACATAACATGCCTATCACTGACTTGTGCCACAACAACCGGCTGAACCACCCCATCAGGTGGGACTGCTGGAGTTTGATACTGGGAAGCCACCTACTCCAAGGTGTGAGTAGCGGGTGTTTGTGTGGCTCTCTCAGCCTGATAGATGGTTGGCACCATCGAGAATGTACCAGTCTGGGCCACACTCACTATAAGGTCCACTAAAAGGACTAGAGCATCCTAAAGCACTGGAGTTGCTATGAATCCCTCTGGAACCTGAGCTGGTCCGACGAGTACAGTCTAAGCTGCAACAACCTCTTTAAAAACCACCTGAGGCTCGACTACATGTGATGCTGCTCGAGCTCCAGTCTGAGGTGTTTCTCTGCCTCAGCCTTGACCTTGACCTCTGCCCATGGCAGAAGGTGTCATAGGAGGCTCCGTCTCCTGCCCGGCTGTAAAAGCAGTGCGTGTTCTCGCCATTTGTGATATAACAAGAATAGAATTGTTCAATCATCAATGATTGAATAAAATCGTACGATAGAGAAAAATAAATGTGAAATTGTTCCTAGACTCTATAGCCTCTGGAACATAAGTAGAGGCGTCTCGGTATCGATCCTCTAGACTATACTAAGCTTGCTCGTGACCCGTGAGACCTAGGTAACCTAGTGCTTGGATACCAAATTGTCACGATCCAAAATTCCCACCTTCGGGACCGTGATAGCGCCTAAAATTTCACATGCTAGGTAAGCCAGCATTAGAATAGTTTTTTTAGACATTTTAAAGAAAACAAATTAACTGATACAAATTAAATTGTAATAACTGAAATAGATCTGATATAAAGTGATAAAAAATAATATAATCACAATATCTACATACAATATTAGAACTGGTGTCACAAGTGCACGAGCAACTAGAATATTATAGATAATGGTCTGAATGAAAGTAATACTGTATGCAATGAAATAAACAACTAGGATAAGGTAGAAGGGGACTTCAGTGTTGCGAGCGCCGATCAGCTGAACCTCAAGTCTCCAATCCGTCAATCAATTCAAGAAATCTACTGACCGCCGCTAGGACTGACTACAAAATCTGTACAAAAAGTGCAGAGTGTATTATGAGTACAACTGATCCCATGTACTTTGTAAGTGTCGAGCCTAAACTCGATGAAGTAGTGATGAGGCTAAGGCGGGTCACTTACAATAGTCTTTATGCAGTATAATAACAATAATAGGAAAGCACAGAAAGCTACCACAATACAAAAAAAAAAAAACAAAATACACAATCTGTTATGGCGCGTAACCCAATTCTACCTTACAAACGCAATCCTCCCTTATTTCACCCGTTGGGGAGTGCAACCTGATCCCACCGTACCAACACAATCCTCTCTTATTTCACCATATTTGTATCAATAATAACATGTAAAATATGTTGCAGCGCACAACCAGATCCCATCGCATAATCAGAATCAATATCATATTCCCCCTTTATTCCACCATATCAAAGTCCAATATAAAATTTGTTGCGGCGTGCAACATGATCCCACCATATCAATATCTGTAATGAACTGACCGGTCGTCTTGACCTATAGCGTGTCGTTCTGTGGTTTAAAGTCATGCAAAACTTTGTTTCAGGTATTATGACTTGTAGGTGTGGTCGGAATTGAATTTCGGGAAGTTCAGAGTCAAATTGGAAAAAAAAATTCTTATTTCAGAAGCCTTAAGTTGGAAGAATCGACTAAGACTGGAATTTGGAGTAAACGACATCGGAATCAGGATCTGAAGGTTCCAACAGGTCTACGATGATTTTGGACTGGGGCGTATGTCCGGATCAGGTTTTGGATAACCCGGGAGCGTTTCAGCGTATATTGTGGAAGTTAGCATTTTAGAAGGAATTTCATATGTCTGGGTTGTATTGCATTTCGTTGTTATTGATGTCCGTTTGGGATTTTGAATTTGGGAATAGCTCTGTATGGTGATTCTGGAGTTGGGAGCGCGATCGGAAGTGAATTCGGAGGTCCGTAGGTCATTTTGAAGTTATTTGGCTAAAGATAGAAATTTGAAGGTTTTTGAGAAGTTTGACCGAGAGTTTGACTTTTTGATATCGGGGTTTGATTACAATTCCAAAAGTTGGAGCACATCCGTAATGTCGAATATGACTTGTGTGCAAAACTTGGGGTTAATCGGACGTGATTTGATAGGTTTCGGCATCAATGTAAAAGTTTGAAATTTCAAAGTTCATAAAACGTGAATTGGAGTGCAATTCATGATTTCGATGTTGTTTGATGTGATTCGAGGCCTCGAGCGAGTTCGTATCATATTTTGTGACATGTTGGTATAATTGGTTAAGCTCCTGAGAGCCTCGGGTGGATTTCAGAAGGCTAACAGAATGGACTTCGGGTCACAATAGCTGCTGAAATTTCTGGTGTATATCTGTTTTGGACAGCAACTGATGCATGGAAGAGCTAACATTGGAAGCGTATATATCAACATCTATAAGGAATATGAAAATTTGCAAAACAAAAAAGTTGTAGCCCATGCATTCTTATTTCCAGAAAGTTAAACCATTCATGATTTGGACATTTTAAACCACTTATGATCAGAAAGTTATGATCGATTGAAGATGGCTGGTGAAGCAGTTTCGATAGAATTCACTGATACATGGAGCAGACTTTAGAAGCTCATATCTCGGAATATATAAAGAGTAATATGGTGTACAACCTATCAAATTAAAGATCTTTAAGTCAGATTCTAAATCTTTAAACCGTTTATCATTTGGATAGTTCTACAAGGGGCTATACGCATTTTAACAGAAGGTGTACAACAACGGAAAATTGCAATAGGATGTACAACCTGCACAACACAAGGTACAACTCGATGAAGCCTGGGCAGATTATTTTAAACACGAGTTTTGGCCCATTTCTTTCATTTGGTTTGGACGATTTTGGAGAGCTCAAGGAGGTATTTTCACCAAGCAGCACTAGGTAAGTGATTTCTTCTTATTTTTGAGTTAAATATGTGATCTTACATGGATTTAGACATGGAAAATTAGTACAAATTTGGAATTTTTGGGGAAGACCTAGAATTTGAAATTATGGACTTCTACCATGAATTTGAGCATGAAAATTAGAGTAAATTGTATAATTGAGTTATTAAAGCTATGGGTAGAATTTATCTTCGAGAAATTACAGAATCCGGGCACGTGGGCCCGAGGGAATTTTGGTCGAATTTGTACAAATATTAGAGTATATTTTCATTGATTTATCGTTATTTGGATAGTTTTGGGGCGTTGTGCGTCCATTGAAGTCGTCGGAAGTGCTTGGAGGCCGGTTATGGAATTTCGGAGCGAGGTAATTGTACTTTCTAAATTTGTGAGAAAGAATTGTACCCATAGGTGAACTAAATAACTGCATGCTATTATTTGCGGGGGCTACGTACGCATGAGGTTGTGGGAGACCGTGCGTAGCTACTATTATGCCATGTCCGGGTAGTCTAGGATCCACTAGAATGCTTTACTTGTCGTACTTGTGACCTTGTCAAAAAAATATCATGTGATGCGTTCAATTAGTATCTAAATCTCTGAGAAGGATAGGGTTTACTTTTCTTAATCACTTAGAAGGAGAACTGATTCTTCCTTGGATAATTGTGTTTCGGATAAATCTATAAGAGTTTGGAACCCTGTCGAAATTGGCAAGTAAATCTCCATAAAGGTTTTAAATACTATTCTCATGGTTATTAAAAGGAGAATTTTATCACTTCATAGAACAACTAATTTTTCTGATAAGAAAATATGGTTTATTGGTGTGAATATGTGTAACTTTGGGTGCCTGAGTCGCATGTATGATTTGCGAGCAGGATGACGTATATTTATACGGGACCCGAGTCGCATGTATGATTCGCGAGCGACGTATCTATAGTATTATGTTAACCGCGCTGCAAGTTCGATTCGCGAGCGGGGAAGATTGATGCATCTATGATTCGGGTCGTTCGACCCTCGGCAGTGCACATTTTATTATTATTGGTCCACGCCGTTCGATCTCGGTATTACTTGCGCATGATTACTGCTGCATATTTTCTGTAATTATTACCTGTTTATTGGCCTATGAAGTTTTAATTGACAACTGAAATGACTAAGATTTAAAGTGTTAAATGTGAAAGGAGTTGATATTACTTATCCCTGATTTTATTAGATTGCCAATGATATTCCTGCTTAGTGTCTCACTTGACTATATTAAACTGACTTCTAGCAAGTGTCTAATTCGGCCTCTCGTCACTAACTCTCTGAGGTTAGGCGAGATACTTACTGAGTACACATTTTTTTCATACTCATGCTACATTTGTTGTGCATTTTTATTGCACATGTACTTTCATAGCGATGTGGCTAGTTGGGAGACAGAGGCGAGCTGCATCATTCGGGGACGACCCGCAGTCAGCAGAGTCTTCCTCTATGTATTATATTTTCATTTGTATTCCTTGTCCAAGTTGTATTTTGGACAAGCTTTGTAGAAATTGTAAAAGTTTTAGAAATTGCTCATGCACTTATATCACCGGGTTCTGGGATGTGTTTGGGATATATTTTATAAAAATGAAATTTTCAATTGTCACATTTACTTAGCGGATTTTATTTAGTTATCATGTAATAAAGTGAAAGGAAAACATTTCAAAAATGCTAAAATAGGAAAGTTAACTTAACTATTTAATGATTGTCTTGCCTGACAATTGTGTCCGGCGCCATCACGACCTTATGGATTTTGGGTCTTGAAAACTTGGTATCAGAGCACTAGCTTCCCTTAGGTTTCACGAGTTATGAGCAAGTCTAGTAGAGTCTGGCGGATCGGTACGGAGATGTTTGTACTTATCTTCGAGAGGCTACAAGGTTGTTAGGAGTACTTCCCTTCTTGATTCCTCATCGTGCGATTTGATTCCTTTAAGGCATATGCCTATGTTTCTTCCTACACAATCTTACGCGTCGCGTAGCACTTTCTATGAATCAGGAATTTGAGTAATTAAAATGGTGCTATGGGTGTGGTGCGGGATGTTTCTACCTGCGAAGTTGATTGAGGCTATTATCGTTGCTCTGCGGAAGAATAATGTATTGTTTCAGCCAGTAGCTGTGATTCTGAGGACTTGAGGTTATTCTCAGACTGTTATGATGCTTACCATTGGTTATCGCGCGGTGTTGATATGATGGTAGAATGCTTGCCCATATGTTGGGGATGAGGAATGGCTTGAAGGGAGGTCTTCTCAGGGCGTGATTTCAAGATTTCAGTATTTTACTTCCGGCAGAGGAAAAGCAATTGGACTATGAATGTTCAAGTCTGGGGGAATAAAGTAATAAGACTTGGTGTTATCAAGCGAGGTGGAGTTTTCATCTTTTATTTGGTATCGCTGTTTTGATCGAATAGAATGTGTTAAGTTCGCCAGTGTTATAGTTCTCCGGATGCATTGGGTTAGAGTGTTGTGAAGTAGTATTGAAGAAGTGGTTGTCAGAGATCGTGGTGTGTGGTGGTTCAGAACTGAATAGTTATTTCAAAGAAGGCAGCTCGAGAAAGATGATCTTCAGAGAGTTTGAAGTCGTGGAGATATGCTAGTTTAAGAGCTACAGAGAATCATATTGAACTGGGAAGCATACGATGAAGGAAGACATGTGAGAAGTGTCAGGTGGCGGCTAAATTTCTAAAAGGCCAGGCATAAGAAAAAGAGGTTAGGTAGTCCCTAAAGGAATGAGTTTAACCAAAGTGGGAGAGCGGTAGCCTAATGGTGAATTAGAGGATATTGTACCGCATTTAGTAGATGTCCATGAGGAGTGGACGAACTGGTAAAGTTGGTGAATAAGAACAAGATTAGGATGGGATATTGATGTTGTAGAGGGTGTGCAGTGCGGCGTGGTTGGAAGGTGTCAGTTGGTGATTTCCACAGGTGGGTTATCTCCTGTGAGTAGGTTAGCGGTTGTGTGGTTGGCAAGTTTCCGTGAGGGATTCTAGTAGCTATTCGGTAGGAGGCAGAGTGTGTGAATGATGCTAGAGAATTTGAGTATTTAGGGAGTGCTAACAAGAGAATTTGGAATATTTGGACGGATTGATTGAGAAAGATCATGTTAACAAAGGGGAAAGGATCTTAGGAGTAGGGGTGGCTAACGGGCCGGGCCCGGGCCAAACGGGCTAAGCGGGCCCGGGCTATGCGGGCCTGGGTTATGCGGGCCCGGGCCAAACGGGCCATATGTGTGGAACCGGCCCCCTACGGGCCTAAGCCCACATGGGCCCGGGCTAAGTGGGCCGAGCCCGCGGGCCAAGCGGGCCTAAACGGGTCCGGGCTATTTTTTTTAATTTTTTTTATGTAAGGCAATTTTCTTGTAAATCTTGTATAAGTGTATTATATAAGTGTTATTCTAGAGTTACAAAATTTTTGTTATGTAATTATATTATATTATCTAAGACAATTTATTGTAAATTATATTATATAACTATTAGATATGTATT
>ML386642.1:0-57871 GCA_005239525.1 Nicotiana knightiana | reverse complement strand
ATGAGAACCGGCCCCCCACGGGCCTAAAGCCCCCCAAGCCCGGACCCCCCACGGGCCGGCCCGTTTAGCCCGCTAGCCCGTTTAGCCCGCGGGCCCGGCCCACCTGCCACCCTTACTTAGGAGGGTCTACAGTGGTGCAAGGAGTAGCTTCGGGCTAAGAGGGGGAGTCCCACCACCTACAGTTGGGTTGTTCTCATGGGGTTGCGGATTATCGGCGTATTGGAAAGTTATCACAACTAAGGGGAAAGGAGTAAAATAGTAATTATGCATGGGATTTGATAAGTGTGTTTTAACATTGGCCCTATTGGACCAGGGTTAGGCTTTGGAAGATTCAGAATTTATGCTTAAGGCATAGGCGAGTTGTAAGGGTAGTGACTCAATCACGTACTTGATTGAGAGGATGTTCATGTGCCAGAAGATCCTTGGATTTGATTGTATTTGGGGCCAGTTACAGTGGGTGGCTCTCAATAGTGGTCCTAGCAAACTTGAAGGTTAAGAACGCGGTGTTAGGGGGTTAAAGGCAGCAGTATGATTAAGAATTGAGCTTTTGCAGTGTAATTTCAAAGAGAGGGAAAATGGTTGGAGTACTCTATGTTATTTTCAGAGTGCATGATAGTATTGGGAGAGTGAGAGATGTAAACTCCAGGTTGTAGAAAGATTATCAGGAGGGTATGAGACGGGTTGCAGGATTTATGCAGCATGGTCTCGTGAATCAAGGTCACTCGGGACGAGTGGGGGGTCGAGTTTGCTATGAGTTGAAGGAAGTTACTATTATTCCTGAGGCAATTGGAGATGATTAAAAGAAGATGGAGTGGTTAGCCATGGTTGAAATGGCACACATACGGCAGTGATCAGTTTCGTCAGTGTAATTAAATTATGCATGTGGTTTGCGCCGGTATGTGCGGGACTTGTCGGTTGTCATAATAGATTTCACGTGGGAGCATTCGAGTGCTATGGCCTTTCAGGTGTAGGCGGATCTCGGAAGGTTTATGGTTGTTCAGACCACTACTTAAGGATTTGCATGTTGGGTGATTGTGAGAATTCACTTGTGTGTTGTGATGGTACTCTTGAATTGAGTTAAGTAAAAGGTTTATATATGATGAAGTGTTCACTCTATTTGTGGTTCAGAAGTTATGATCGAATTCTTGCACTATCTCATATTGGCATGTTAGGCATAGTAAACAGTGTATAACTGGGAGTAAGAATTGAGATTGTGGTTCGGTGTTAACAAAGATGTCATGAGCTTGGATGAGCAAGAAAAAATGATTTGAAAGTTTAGAGTAAGCTGGTGTTATATTTAGTGTCACCTGAGATCGATATTCGATGGAAGAGGCTTTGCGTACTTAGTTATGGGTTCTTGATTTGTTTTACAACATTAGTGTGGCCAGTGGTGGATGTGCAGACTTGCTACCTTGTGTTGAAGGTCGTGGGAGTGTGACCAAGGGAAGATGGTATAAGTGTGACATGTAGTCACCTGATTGATGGAAGATTTAAACTAAAGTATAAGGAAGTGTAATATTGCTTATTTGAGAATTTATATCTGGGGAGAGTTCGGTTCATTTGGTTATGGATTGTGGGGTGTTTGTTTCGGCTATTATGGTTGTTATTGCGTGTTATGAGAGGAAGTGGGTTAATATGGACCCAGGTAAAGCTATTAGCATAGTCCGGTGCGAGTATAATCAGGTTGAAGTGTGTGAATGGGTTTAAACAGGATTATGGGCTTCATGTGAGGCAGATGGGTTCAGTTCAGTATAGCGCTCCTCAAAGAGGGGTGTTGGAATATCAGGTGTTGTTCCGTCTTCCTCAAATTCATGTGATATTATGATTGTGCCGTGTGAGTTATGAAACGGCTTGATAATTGCTTATGTGTTAAGGTCCCCCATAGTGATGAATTTATGTGAGCAGGATAGCTCTTGAAATCCAGAGAGTGTGTGTGTGTGTATATATATATATATATATATATATATATATATCGCACCTCAGTTGTGCTAGAGTTTTGTAGCATATGGATTTATCAGTCTCCCCAGGATTGTATTGTGCACTTAGCTTTCTTGGGACCGATGTTTGATATTTTGTGGTAATGAGCAATTTAGCTCGGTGTTTATCTTCTTATTTAAATCTTACAATGGGATCAGGTGGCACGCCGCCACGGGTATGTTATTTGGATCGGGTTGCATGCCGCAACAGTGTGATGAGTAAGGTTCCTATATTTATTTTTCTTGTGTTTTACTTTCTATTTTCTGAGAAGAATTCATAATAAGTTGCGTCAGTTGAGTAGTCTCTTCCTGAGTCATTTCCTTATGTATCATGTTCGAATTGTGGCCTATTGGCGCATTGTGGTATCGTGTGAGACTGTTGGTCATGTATGGGGTGATTGGTTGTCTGAGCAGCTCATACTAGGTGAGACGAGACTATTGGATCAGGGATCAGTGCAATGAGATTTTGTGAAGTATGGTAAAGAACAAAGACCAGTATTAGCGTAGTAATGAGGTGATGATTTTAGTCAAAAAGGAAAGAATCAATGTTTGGTTAACTCTGCAATTGGTTAGCAATTTCTACACATATCCTCCATTGTGGTGGTATCGTCAGCATTATAGCAGGATATATACGTATATCAACAGATGCATTGGGAGCATCAGATTCGTGGAATTTTGGCTATTAAGGTTCATGGAATGTCATTGTGGTTAGATGGTGAATTATGCGGTGCATGGTGCTAAATCAGCAAAGGTACACAGTCATGTTTTGGTACCTCAGGTGGTAGTTGATATGGTGTTTATGTATTGGAAACAGGCCTGGCAGAGAATTTCAGGTGTTGGAACTGGGTTCTGAGCTTATTGTATGGATAAAAGAAGAAATCTTTAGTTTTGATCAAGCTAATGTGCTTAACTGGGTTGTGGTAGCACAGGTAGGTGCACGAGCTGTTAAACAACGATTTCAGATAACTCCAGAGCAGTTCTTGGCACGTTCGAAGACGAACGTATGTTTAAGTGGGAGAGAATGTAACGCCCCGACCGGTCTTCTTGAGCTCTAGCACGTCATTTAGTGGTTTGAAGTCATAAGCAGCTTTGTTTCAGGTATTATGACTTGTAGGTGTGGTCGGAATTGAATTTCGGTAAGTTCGGAGTCAAATTGGAAAGAAAAATCTCATTTCAGGAGCCTTAAGTTGGATGAATCGACTAAGACTGGAATTTTGAGTAAACGACCTCGAAATCAGGATCTGAAGGTTCTAGCAGGTTCGTACGATGGTTTCGGACTGGGGCATATGTATGGATTGGGTTTTGGATAACCCGAGAGCGTTTCAGCGTATATTGTGGAAGTTAGCATTTTAGAAGGAATTTCATAAGTCTGGGTTGTAGTGTATTTCGGTGTTATTGATGTCCGTTTGGGATTCCAAATCTGGGAATAGCTGTGTATGGTGATTCTAGAGTTGGGAGCGCGATCGGAAGTGAATTCGGAGGTCCGTAGGTCATTTTGAAGTCATCTGGCTAAAGATAGAAATTTGAAGGTTTTTGAGACGTTTGACCGAGATTTTGACTTTTTGATATTGGGGTTTGATTACAATTCCGAAAGTTGGAGTAGGTCCGTAATGTCGAATACGACTTGTGTGCAAAATTTGGGGTCAATCGGACGTGATTTGATAGGTTTCGGCATAGGATGTAGAAGTTTGAAATTTCAAAGTTCATAAAGCTTGAATTGGGGTGTGATTCATGCTTTCGACGTTGTTTGATGTGATTTTAGGCCTCGAGCGAGTTCGTATCATGTTTTGGGACATGCTGGTATAATTGGTTAAGCTCCCGAGGGCCATTGGTGGATTTCCAAAGGCTAACAAAATGGATTTCGGGCCAAAATAGCTGCTGAAATTTCTGCTGCAAATCTGTTTTGGACATCAACTGATGCATCGAAGAGCTAACTTTAGAAGCCTATATATATCAAAATCTATATGGAATCTGAAACTTTGCAAAACATAAAAGTTGTAGCCCTTGCATTATAGTTTCCAGAAAGTTAAATCATTCATGATTTGAACATTTGATTAGAAAGTTATGTTCGATTGAACATGGCTGGTGAATCAGTTTTGACAGAATTTACTAATGCATAGATCCGACTTTAGGAAGCTCATATCTTGGAATATATAAAGAGTTATATGGTGTACAACCTATTAAAATTAAGGATCTTCGAGTCTGGTTTCTAAATCATTAAACTGTTTGTCATTTAGATATTTCTACAAGCAGCTATGGGCGTTTTAACAGAAGGCGTACATCAAGGGAAAATTGTAATAGGATGTACAACCTGCACAACGCAAGGTACAACTCGATGAAGCCTGGGCAGATTGTTTTAAACACGAGTTTTGGCCCATTTCTTTCATTTGGTTTGGACGATTTTGGAGAGCTCAAGGAGGAATTCTCACCAAGCAACACTAGGTATGTGATTTATTCCTATTTTTAAGTTAAATATGTGATCTTACATGGATTTAGACATGAAAAATTAGTACAAATTTGGGATTTTTTGGGAAGACCTAGAATTTGGAATTTTCGGACTTTTACTGAATTTGAGCATGAAAATTAGAGTAAAAATTGTATTATTGAGTTAGTAAAGCTATGGGTAGAATTTATCTTCGAGAAATTTCGGAATTGGGGCACGTGGGCCCGAGGGCATTTTGGTCTATTCATTGAGCGGATTTGAGAAATTATATAATTTGAATTGTTTTAAATATTAGAGTATATTTTCGTTGGTTTGTCGTTATTTGGATAGTTTTGGGGCAATGTGCGTCCATTGGAGTCGTCGGAAGGGCTTGGAGGCCGGTTATAGAATTTCGGAGCGAGGTAAGTCTCCTTTCTAACTTTGTGAGGGGGAATTGTCCCCATAGGTGAACTAAGTGAATACATGCTATTATTTGAGGGGGCTACATACACATGAGGTGACGGGAGTCCGTGCGTAGCTATTATTATGCCATGTTCGGGTAGTCTAGGACTCACTAGCATACTTTACTTGTCGTACTTGTGACCTTGTCAATAAAATATCATGTGATGCTTTCAATTAGTATCTAAATCTTTGGGAAGGATAGAGTTTACTTTTCTTAATCGCCTAGAAGGAGAATTGATTCTTCATTGGATAATTGTGTTTCGGATAATTCTATAAGAGTTTGGAACTTTGTCGAAATTGGCAAGTAAATATCCTGAAAGGTTTTAAAAACTATTCTCATGTTTATTAAAACGAGAATTTCATCACTTAATAGAACAACTAATTTTCCTGATAAAAAAATGTGGTTTATTGGTGTAAATATATGTAACTTTGGATGCCTGAGTCACATGTATGATTCGCGAGCAGGATGACCCTGTATTTATGTATATTTATACGGGGACCCGAGTCACAAGTATGATTCGCGTGCGGGGTATCCTTAGTATTATGTTAACCGCGTCGCATGTTCGATTCACGAGCGGGGAAAATATATGCATCTATGGTTCAGGCCATTAGACCCTCGGCAGTGCACAATTTATTATTGTTGGACCGCGACGTTCGACCATCGGCATTACTTGCGCATGATTACTTCAACGTATTTTCTGTAATAATTACCTGTTTATTGGACTATGAAGTTTTAATTGACAACTGAAATGATGATGATTTAAAGTGTTAAATGTGAAAGGAGTTGATATTACTTATCCCTGATTTTATTAGATTTCCTATGATGTTCCTGCTTAGTGTCTCGCTTGACTATATTAAAACTTGACTTCTAGCAAGTGTCTAATTCGACCTCTCGTCACTACCTCTCTGAGGTTATGCGGGATACTTACTGATTAAACGTTGTTTTCGTACTCACACTACACTTGCTTTGCATTTTTATTGCACAGGTAATTTCATAGCGATGTGGCTGGTTTGGAGACTTACGCAAGCTGCATCATTCATAGATGACCCGCAGTCGGACGAGTCTTCCTCTATGTATTGTATTTTCATTTTTATTCCTTATCCAAGTTATATTTCGGACAAGCTTTGTAGAAATTGTAAGATTCTTAGAAACTGCTCATGCACTTATGTCACCGGGTTCTGGGATGTGTTTAGGACGTATTTTATAAAAATGGAATATTAAACTATCGTATTTACTTAGCGGATTTTATTCAGTTATCATGTAATAAAGTGAAAGGTAATGATTTCAAAAATATGCTAAAACAGGAAATTTAACTTAACTATTTAATGATTGGCTTGCCTGACAATGGTGTCCGGCGCCATCACGACCTTATGGATTTTGGGTGGTGACAATATCAGTCCTCCCTTATTTCACCATTTGCGGTGTGCAACCCGATCCATACATAAAATCAACAAATGTAAGCAGTCTAACAACCGAATACACAAGAACCTCTATGATTAACGAATATGAAAGTAAAACCATAAAGGAATCTCGTACCAAACCAAGAAATGCTACAATTAATACTAAGCAACAAGACAAGACAAATATATCACAGTTAAAGTGTACAAGTAAGACAATTAAGCAAGTAACAACTAATCATGGAAGCATGGATGAAACTATCATTTTAATACTAGAATAATAAATGGCAAGTAGCAAGTCAAGGCATAGGAGGAAATTAAAGCATGTAACAATTAAGACATGGAATACAATAATTAATGGGGTACGGGAAAGCATGGAAACAATTACTTTGATGGCATATATACACTCGTCACCTCTCATATATGTCTCTTCACATGTAATTCACATAACACATAGCTCAAGGGTTCCTATTCCCTTATATAAAGGTTAGACCTAACACTTACCTCGCTCCGCAAGAAAATCAAAGCTCTACCGGAGCCTTTCCTCTAAAATTTGCCTCCAAACCAATCGAATCTAACACAATTTGACTCAATAACATCAAAAATTCTAGAGAAATCAATTACAATACATAAAGTTAATATCTTTACACTTTTTCCAAAAAGTCAACAAAAGCCAACCCCGAGCTCGATTGCTCAAAACCCGAAATTCGAGCAAAACCTATTACCCATTCACCCCCGAGCCCGAGTGTGTAATTAGTCACAAATTGTGACCTCGATTTTAAGTCTAAATCCCAAATTTACAAAATCCCCAATTCTTCCCAAATCCCTAATTTCTATCATGAAAATACTAGATTTTATGTTGAAAACTTATGAAATGTAATGGGTAATTCAAAATAAATAGATTAAAAAAGAAAATCTCTTGGCAAAATCTCCTTTAGAGAGTTTAGGATTGAGAGTTTGAATGAAATGAGCTAAATCCCATTTCCCCCTCTTTTACCAGCTGCGAATGTCGCAATTGGATATTTTGTTCGCATTTGCGAACATCGGAAATCTGAGAAAGAGGTCTCAATGCGAAACCTTCTCAGAAAGTCAGTCATCGCAAATGCGATGTTTTGATCGCAAATGCAAACCCATACCACTCTCAAATACGGACAATTGAGTCCCAAATGCGACTCTGCCTTAGCAAAAGCAGCAGCTGCAAGTTCGCAAATGTGAGACTTCCCAAATCCTGCCCATGCTCACAAATGTGAAGCCTTGATCAAAAAATCAAGGCTTGCAAATGCGAAATCTATAGCAGAGCACCAGCAATAGTAAAGACATCAAATATACTTTTAAATTCAAAATCATCCGTTGCATATCCGAAACTCACCGAGCCCCTCGGGTTCCAAACTAAACATGCACACAAGTATAAAGATATCAGACAAACTCTCTCATGTGATCAAAATACCAGAACAACATCTAGAACTACGAATCAGACAACCAAACGAATGAAATTTCCAATGAAACTTAAGAACATGCAATTTCTCAACTGGACGTCCGAGTAATGTCAAATAAACACCATTTTGCACCAAGTTTTGCAGACAAGTCATAAATACTGTAATGAACTCATACCAAGTTCTAGAACCAAAATACAAATCCGGTAGCAACAAAGACAACACACAGTCAAACTTAGGAATTCTTTAAACCTTTAAATTATTAGTTTTAAACAATTTATGTTAAATCAAGCTAGCGACTTGTGAATTCGATTCTGGGTATATTCCTTGGTCCCAAATCATGATACGGACCCAACAGGACCGTCAAAATACCGATCTAGGTTTGTTGCACAAAACGTTGACCGTAGTCAACTCAAATGAGTTAAGCCACGATCTAACATTTTCATTAATTTTCTAACATAAACAATCCTGAAAAAGGACACGGACTACGCACGTAAATCGAGTAAGGCTAAATAGAGCTATTCAAGGACTCGGAACATATAAATGAAGGGTAAAACTATAAATGACATATTGGGTCATCACATGTAATTTCCTCCTAAATATTATTTTCATGAACCCTATGCAAAAGAATTCTTTTTATGTGATACAATTTTTAGCATATAACAAATTAATGAGAAAATCTATAAAGTAATTAAGTAACGACCTGAAATTCCCACCGTCGGGACCGTGATGGCGCCTAACATTCCAGGTTCTAGGCAAGCCATTGTTAGAGTATTATTAAGTCAATTCTTATACATTTCAGTAATTAACAACAAATAAGCTATAGCGAGTGCAAAATATTATAACAACTTCATCATTTACCATAACCCGGATCTGGTGTCACAATTCACGAACATTCTAGAATTTACTACAAGTAAAAGTCTGAAAGAAGTACAACAATTTGAATGAAAGAAAGAACAAACAAAAAATCTAGATGGGGACTTCAAGGTCTGTGAACGCAGATAGATCTACCTTGAGTCTCTGGTGGTCGAATCCGAGCTGCTATGCCTCTCGCTCATTTGGGTCCAATACCAAGATCTGCACAGGATGTGCAGAGTGCAATATCAATACAACCAACCCCATGTACTGGTAAATGTCGAGCCTAACCTCGATGAAGCAGTGACGAGGCTAAGACAACACACCTACAATCAAACTTGAACAATTTAACAGTGTATATACAAATAACAGTAAAGCTAAACAGGTAATATCGGGAGGGGGAAGCATGCTGAGGGGACATGATAAAAGTGATCGAATTAACAATACTAGTCCAAACATGGATAATTATGATTAAAGGAAGCTATAATTGCAATAAACTAACCCTACCCACATGCTTTAACCTGACTACAACGCATAGGTACTCGTCACCTCACATATACGTTGCTCCCAAAATTAAACACGTAACAATTAGGCAAAAAATTCCTTTACCCTCAAGAAAAGGTTAACCACGACACTTAAATTGCTCCAACGACCAAACTCAAAGCTCAACCACGGCATTTCCCTTCAAACAAGCCTCCAGACAATGAAATCTAGCAAATTACCAATCAAACAATTCAAATAAAGCCTTAGGAACCACTTACTGTTGATAACCAATTTTGCTCTTATATTTTCTCAAAATATATACACTTTCAATATTTTATTTTTTCTTCATTATTTAGTTACAAAATCTATACAAACATTTTCTATAATTAAAATTGATTTTCTCGCATTTAAATTACTTGAATATTTACTAGTTACTCATTCAAATTATTATTTGCAACCATAATCTTACAATAATAGCCTATATTTTACAATTTTATTGCATTTGTCATTTCATTCAAGGTCAAAATAGTATCTTATATTTTTATAATCTTCTACCATTACTTTAAAATATTAATCTGCATAAATGGTATTTTTATATTTTATTTTAACTATTTTTTATTAAATTATTTTTCCTTAATTTCCTAATTAAAATCCAGCCCAAAATTATGATTAATTTCGGACTAATTAAGGTCCAAATAGACCCCTGCCCCAATAATCTCAGCAGCCCAAGCGGCCTAATAAAACTACCTAGTCCAAAACATGACCCAACTTGTTTAAATCCCAGCCGTTGATCATTTCTCCCACTCTCCTTAAATCCCTCACCTTAACCCTAATCCCTATTTTCCTTAAATACCGTCGTCCTGTTTCCCTCCATCTGTTCTCTCTATTCCTCTCAAACCCTAGTAGCCGCCTCTTCTAAATCTCCCAACTCCAGTTCTAATATGGAATATATTCATGATTCTCTTTTCATGCTTGATTCTTCTGTTACTTACATGATTTTGGTATTACCTGGTACTTTCCTATTTTTGGCAAGTACCAGACCTAGAATCATGTGGAATCCGTCTTCAAGCTTCAATATTTCGACGATATTCCGTCTATATACACTCATGGCAAGACGAAATGAGGCTGATTCCCCAAGGTTTTTGGTTGAATCTTTGATTTCTGTCAACTAGGGTTTGAGATTTTTCCTTTTTCCTCACTGATTATTTTGATTGCATGTGATATTCTTTTCTTTTTTGTGTTTTACTGATGTTTTTCCTTGTTTGTTAGTTTAGATATTCTACTATATAAACCCCTCCTGAATTCCCCTCTAAAAGAAGAAGTTTTCACTGCTATTACACTATATAATTTCCTCACTCACTCACCTTCTCTTAAATACTTGGCTCTTTGGCCGGCTGAAAGCCAAGGCCATAGAATTATCAACCTCCTCAGGTGCAAGCACTACTCGGGACCCTTACGAGGCTCTTGTGAACTCTGAAGCATCGGAGGTATGTGGTTCTTGTTACTAAGATCTTTACTGTTCTTTTGCTTGTATAGTTTTGCTACTGGTTAGTGCTTTTAGCCCTTGCAATGTTACTTTTATTTCTTTCCGTCTGCATACCTATATGTGTATGAATTCTATGAGTATGATTTATTTGTAAATCCCTGATATTGCACTATTATGATAATGCTCAATACTCCTTTGCCATCCTATGATAGTTGAATACATGAGATAATTTACTGCTTTGTTCATAGTTTGTTTTAGGCTAGTATGTGTTCTTAATTATGTCCTGCACTTCTGTGATGGTTCTTGATTTTCTTATGGAATTTGTTCGGTACCTCTAGCATCTGAATACGATTTAGTTTTGAGCTTCAATATGTGCCTATTTTGGTATGAATCTGACTGTTATTAGTTATAGAATTTTCTTCATACCCTGCTTTGGATACTAATACAACTCTATGGAAACCTCCCTCTACTTTGAATGAATCATTTAATGCTGAGTGTCATGTCTAATCGACTATTCTTTGTGTAATAGCCAGAACTGTATGGAACACTGCTTTAAGGCTTACTCTTAACATGTTTCCTTGATATCCTGATCCCTAGCATCACTTAGGATTTTAAGATAAACATTCCATTTTCCCTCTTATGTATATTAATGAGATTTCAAACATACCCTTTCCATGCCCCAAGTTTTTGTACTATTGCCTATTCTCTGTCAGTTTAGGTTTTGATGATATTAGCCAGGTTGCACCATTGGTATGTTAATATGATATTCGGGACTTCATTAGAACTTTCATGCTAGAACTATTATTATACTAGATTGACATTTGAAATCTTTCAGGTTGGTGCTCTATTCAAAATTTGTGTGGCATTGTGCACTCTTGTATGTTGAACCTATAATCTTAGGAAAACCTGATTCTCTGCCTCTTTTAAAATGTTTTCTGCCTAATTAGGAAAACCTTATTCTTAGCTTGTATGTTCTTTGTTTAATTATTCCTGTTAGGTATGCTTCTAAAATATAAGTGCTCCTGTTCAAATACTATCATTTGATCGTTGTTCTCTCACTCTCATTTGTTACCTACACTATTCTGAATCTACCACCCCTGGCTGGCTGAAAGCCAAAGGCCATCAAAATTCTCTCTATTGACCTCCCTAGTGTGAGTGTTGCTCGGGGTCCATTTGAGACCCTTGTGAACACTGACACACTAGGATTTGGGGTTCTTTGGCCACTCTCGTTACTACTAGGACTTGGGCTATTTCTAGCATGCATGTTGGTTTGTTTAAGTCGTATAGAATTTGTGTTTTTTTGAATTTGGTATGAGTTCTTCTATGACTGTTGGGCTTGTGCTGATGGACATAGTCCCGTTTAGATCTGGGCATGCTATTTAAGAAAAGGAGTCTGCTGAAGGCCCAGTCGATACTAGGTATCTTTGGGCCTGTTGTAGGCCCACTATAGCTTCTTATGTAATTTTTTTCCTCATTTGGTTTGTAATAACTTTGTAATAAACAATTGGCGTGTTACTGAAATCTGGGGACACAGGTATATTGTAATGTTTTCATAAGTGGAGAAAACATGCCTATAGGGTTCATATGACTCTCTATTTTTATTTTTATCCAACATGTCATATATGCTATTCAAATTTCCATGTACACTAGTAGAAATCATGCCGTTAGGGAGATCACACACTCACATAACTTGTTTATTATCAAAGCATAAGATTAAGTACTCCATTTGTTCCCGTGTTTTACTACAGCATGTTCATTACATATCATGCATATAGGAAATAAATGCCAATGACTTCCTTTCAATTTGCTCAATTTTCCCTTCAATTTGCATAATTGCAGCATTAGAATACATACCTATATGATCATACTAGCTTATGTTCTACTGGTCTTCATCTAGATATCATGCCTATAGGTTCTTAATTGATTCACCAGCTACTGTCGCTCACCTAGAAAACACACACACACACACACACACACACACATATATATATATATATATATATATATATATGAACGAAGAGTTATAAAATCAGTTTTAACTACCAATTAGTAGAACTTAGCTAAAATACTGCCACTCTCTTAGAAAGCATGCCCATAGGATTAAACATGAATTATTCTGAGCATTTCTAATGGTTTTCACTCCCCTTGTTGCATATATAACTTAGAGATCATGTCTATAGATTTAATAACTTATAATTTGTAACCCCAACAATGGCATAGCAATATCAGATTTTTTAAATTGGGTAGCTGTTTAGAAATCATGTCTATAGGGCTTAGTGACTTCAATCTACCTCAGTTCTAATTTGTCTACTGCCTAACGTCCAATGCAAAAACACTGTTTGTGTAGCATTTCTTGTCTAAGTATGGAGGCTAACGTGAGGCCTTAATTTCCTTTACATGAAGTCTTACGTGTTTTGTATATCGCCTAGCTTTTAACATTTTAAGCAGCCTAAGTAAAATCTACAACCACACAAATAGAGGTCGAATGCTTCCTGGACCATAGGCATGGGACGAGTATTGCACGCATAGGATATGACATATAATTAAATTACAACGCTTATAGGTAAACGACTTTAACATATTAATCAGGTAGAAGGAGATGATAGTCTGTGCCCGCTGAATAATATGTGTAACGACTCGACCGGTTGTTTTGAGCTCTAATGCATCATTCGCCGGTTTCAGGCCATGAGCATCTTCACTTTAGGAATTATGACTTGTATCCATGGTCGGAATTGAAATTTGAGGAGTTCGGTGTGGCTTTAGAAGGAGAATTCTCATTTCGGAAGCTTAAAGTTGGAAGAACCTGACAAAGGGTTGATTTTGAGTAAACGGCCTTGGAATCGAGAATTGAAGGTTCCAACAGGTTTGTAGGATGATTATGGACTTGGGTGTATGTCCGGATAGGGTTTTGGATGGTCCGGGAGCATTTCGACGCCTATTGTGGAAGTTGGCGCTTAGAAAGAATTCCATAACTTTTGGATGAAGTGCATTTCAATATTATTGATGTCCGTTTGGGAATCCGAGTTTAGGAATAGATTCGTATGGTGATTGTTGTATTGGGAGCGCATCGGTAAGAGGATTTGGAGGTCCGTAGATCATTTTGGTGTCATTTGGCGGAAATTAAAAATGTGACGGCTTTGAGATGTTTTACCAGAAGTGGACCTTTTGATATCGAGGTCGGATTCAAATTTTGAAATTTGTCATTGATGCGTAATGTCAAGTGTGACTTGTGTGCGAAATTTGAGGTTAATCGGACGTGATTTGACGGGTTTTGGCATCTGAATGTAGAAGTTGGAAGTTCAGAAGACCATTAAGCTTGAATTGCGGTATGATTCATGATTTTGGCATTTTTTTTATGTGATTTCAGGCCTGGAGCAGGATTGTGTTATGTTTTGGAACTGCTTTGGGTGATTCGACGGGGCCCTGGAGGCCTCGGTTGTGCTTCGGGTGGTTTCGGACCAAATTGGAACTGTTTTGGACTGTTGTTGCTGGTGTCTACTGTCCTTCTTTGCGAACACAAAGGAAGTCCCGCGTTCACATAGAGGAAATTGTGGGGCTGTTGGGTTGGCGTTCACGAATGCGAACAGGAGGCGAGAGTTGGGCAAGCCGTCGCATACGCGGGCGAGAATTGCGAACGCGGAGAAGACAGGTGGAGATAAGCTTAAGGCCATTCAGCTTAGGCGAACATGTAGGAGGGAACGCAAACGTGAAGGGTCGGGGCAGGTGGTTTTCACAAAGGTGTTCAGAGGGCCGCGAACACAAATAAAGATCTCTGGGCGTGAGGATAGTTGACCTTCACGAACGCGAGGGATGTGTCGCGTTCGCGAAGAAGGGTCCTGGGAAATAAGGTTTTTAAAATAGATGATTTGTCCATTTTTTTTCCCTCCATTTTTCATTTTGTTGGGCAATTTTTGAAGCTCTTGGAAGGGAAATTTTTGTCATCTATGTTAAATACCTGGATTACACATGGAAATCCATGGAAAATTAGTGTAAATTTGGGGTTTTGGTAAAAAGCCTAGAAATTGGTATTTTATGATTTTGACCACGAATATAGGCATGGAATTGAGAATAAATTATATATTTGAGCTTGCGATATTATGGTTAATTTTTATCTGCAAAAAATTTTGGAATCCGGGCACGTGGGCCTGAAGGTTAATTTTATCGACTTTTTGAGCGGAGTTGAAAATTATTGTAAATTGGATTATAATAAGTATTGGAGTATATATTTATGGATTTGCACATTTATTGACTAGTTTGGGAGTGTTGGGCATCGATTTAAGTTGTTGGAAGGACTTGGGAGCCAGCTATCGAACTTCGGAGCGAGGTAAGTCTCCTTTCTAACCTTGCAAGAGGGAATTAACCCAATAGGTGAACTAAAATATTATGTGCTTATTTTTGTGGGGGCTACGTATGCGCGAGGTGAGGAGAGTCCGTACTTGGTTACTAACTATGCCTATGTCTGGGTAGTTTTAGGCTTACATCATGCCTTGTTGATAGTGTTATTGATTTATGTTTATTGTTTGACTTAAGAAGTACCGGGATTGAGTTTGCTTATTAAATGTTTTGAAAGGAGTTGAAATTGAGGAACAATCGGGATCTTAAACATTTTCATTTGAACTTCGTATCTTGAAGAGAATGGAATAATACTATAACAACTTAAGACATCCGAGTGTAACCGCGTCGCAAGTATGATCCGCGAGCGGGGTAATCCCTTAGATTTATATTTGACCGTGTCTCATGTATTATCCACGAACGGAGTAATAGATGCATCTATGGTTCGCGCCCTTCGACCATCGGCAGTGCACAATTTACAATTATGTTGGATCGAGCCGAACGTCCTCAGTGGTATTGGTGTGTGATAATAAAAGTGGAAGTCCCTTTTATAGTTGGTATAAATTCATTGTTTGTGTGATTATATGTTTTGAAATAAGGAAGTAATTTAGGCTCTTAAATATGGTGAAGACTTGTTCAATTATTTCTTGTTCTGAGTCTTACTGTTGTATATCATGCTTAATTAGAATTTCATATTATCATTGTCACGACCCAAAACCCTAACTTAGGTCGTGATGGCGCCCAACAGCGGGGTCAGGCAAGCCAACACTCAATTTACTAAGGGTTCTTTCTTATTTGATTAAACATTTCAACATATACCAAGTTTTAAAGTTTGAAACATAAAACGAAAAGGATAATTAACCAGTTTTAATCAAAAGCGGTCATAAGGAGGCGTGAGCGAGTATATATATACAAACCCGTAATCCATAATAACTACCATGTGTGTGCCAGGAACTAGTGTCACAAGTCCTACGGGCCTACTAACAGAATATACAAAAGATATAATATACAGTCCCAGTGTCTGAAAGAAATAGACGTGAAATAAGCAAAAGAAACTCCATGGTGCTGCCGAGGATCATCAGGAGAACCAGCTCACTGTGAAGTCAGGTCCAACTATAATCAGAATCAAGCTCTGGTTTGGTAACAAGATGCACTAGCCTCAGAACATGTACAATTAAGTACACAAGCGTAGCATGAGTACATAAATAAATATGTACCCAGTGAGTATCCCATCTAATCTCGAAGAAGTAGTGACGAGAGGTCGACTTGACACTCACTATGGTCCAACAACATAATTTAACAGAATATGGTGAAAACGGTAGGCATGAAAAGCTAGTAAAGCAGCAAATATATAAGGCACTGAAATCCAAGTAAATACTGGAAGTAAATAAACAATTACTACTTCATCTTCCCCTAAATACCTGTCAAATCAATATCCATGAATTCAGTAACAATTTATCATGCGCATACGGGATAGAGACAACTGGTCTAAGCCATAAAAATAATCATGTATGTGCACTGCCGAGGGTCGAACGACCCGAACCATAAGTGCATCTTTGCCATAAAATAATCATATATATGCACTGTCGAGGGTCGAACGGCCAAAACCATAAGTGCATCTTTCAATCCATCATGGCGTACGGCCCGTTTCCATGAGAGTGGGGGAAATCACACTCCGCTCGCGGAATGTAAATTGGGAAGCGGTCACATGCACACACAATATTCTTTTAAAATTAATTTCCATAATTAACACCTTCAAGTTATCAAATTCCATAGATCCTAGGGAACCAGTGCTACATATCACATGAATTGATAACATATAATTTATTACGAGTAAGAACACAAGGCATGATGTGGGCCTAACTACCCGAACATAATAATAATAGTCGCTACGTATGGACTCTCGTCACTTTGTACGTACGTAGCCCCCACAAAAATCACACATAGCATTCAAATCACCTATGGGGACAATTCCCACTTACGAGGTTAGAAAGGAGACTCACCTCGCGTCGAACCTACTCCCTGGGTCAAGAATGCACCCGAAACTCCCAACTCGTCACCCAAGGACTCGAAACTAGCCAAATGTTACATAAATACATCAATATATTCTCAAAAGTATGGAATTTCCATATTTAAATTAACCAATTTATCCTACTTTGCAATATTTCAAAATACACCCGCGGGACACACGTGCTCGGATTCCGGAAATTTTCGAAGGAAACACTTACCCATAGCCTAAGGCATATATAGTTTTTGTGTGATTTCATGGCAAATTCCTTGGTAATTCTACCAATTTCTATAAAACCTAGGTTTTTACTATAACCCCTGAATTTCCACTAATTAATGAGTTAATCTACCTAAGAATCCAAGTATTCAACTTAAATTATAGTAGGAATCATTTACCTCTCAGTTGCTAGGTTAAATCTTCTCTTTGAAAGCTCCCAAAAATCGCCCCAAGTGAAGAAAAATGGTTAAAATGGGACTAAGTCCCGTTTAAAATTAACACTGCCCAGTTTTCCCTTGTGTGAAATCGCAGCAGTGGCAGTGCGATCGCGGAAGCCAACTAGTCAAGGTCTGTGCAATTGCAGGGGAGAGGGTGCGAACATGGAGAACAAAACTAGGCCAGGCCATAGATCACCCATGTGCGAACGCAAACCGGCCCATGCGATCGAACTGGGAATTTTCTCACACCCTGCCAACTCCTTCTAGGAGATCGCATTAATGCACCCGCGATCGCACTAAAGGAAACTAGTCAGTGAAAATCTAGTATTTTGAATTTAACTCTGAGGGGTTCGAAACTCACCCGAGCCCCTCGGGACCCCGTCCAAAGGCAGTGGCAAGTATGTATTCATGGTATGGACTCACTCGAATTTTCATAACGTGAAAAACAACAAAGAAATTAAGAATTCGACCCCAAAACAAAATTGAATCAAACTTTAAACTTAAATTTCTAGAATTCACTTTCAATGCATAGAACTGACCTATACTACTCGGAATGACACCAAATTTTGCAAGCAAGTCATAAATAACATAACAGAACTATTATCGGTCTCAGGGTTCCGTTCGGACCTCGATAACACAAAAACACGTTCCAAACCTCTTTCTTAAACTTAAGGAATCATATTTCACTATTTGGCGCAGAAACACTCCCGGGTCTTCCAAAACACATTCCGGACACACGCCCAAATACGAAATCATCATACAAAGCTACAGGAACCGTCAAACTTCGATTCCGAGGTCGTTTACTCAAAATGTTGACCGAAGTCAAACTTGGGCTTAAAGGCCAACCTTAAGGAACCAAGTGTTCCTATACCACTCTAAACGCTTCCGAATCCTAAACCACCCGTCCCCGCAAGTCATAAATCTAATAAGCCGCAATGGGAAGTCTCATTTAGGGGAACGGGGTCCTGATACACAAAATGACTGATCGGGTCGTTACATTCTCTACCTCTTAAACAAACGTTCATCCTTGAACGATTCTAGAATCACACCTGAAGTGTTGAATAAATGTGGATATCTACTCCGCATGTCCTCCTCGGCCTCTTAGGTTGCCTCCTCGACTGGTTGGCCCCTCTACTGGACCTTTACGGCAGAAACTCTCTTGGATCTCAACTGGCAATCCTGCCTATCAGTAATAGCAACTGGCTCCTCCTCATAGCCCAGCTTCTCATCCAACTGGATAGTGCTGAAATCAACCACGTGAGAGAAGTCGGCATGGTACCTCCGGAGCATGGATACATGAAAGAGTGGGTGAACTCCTGATAAACTGGGAGGTAAAGCAAGCTCATAAGTAACCCCTCAAACTCACATCAATACTTTGAAATGAACTATAAACCTCGGGCTCAGCTTGCCCTTCTTCCCGAACCTCATAATACCCTTCAACGGCGAGACTATCAACAGAACTTTACCTCCCTCCATAAATGATACACCACGCACCTTCTGATCCGCGTAACTCTTTTGTATGGACTGTGCTGTGCGGAGCCTCTCCTGAATCAGCTTCACTTTCTCCAAAGCATCTCTCACCAGGTCGGTGCCATATAACTTAGCCTCGCCAGGCTCAAACCACCCAATAGGAGAACGACATCGCCGACCATACAAAGCCTCAAATGGAACCATCTCGATGCTGGACTGGTAACTATTATTGTAAGAAAACTAGGCCAAAGGAAAGAACTGGTCCCAATAACCTCCGAATTCAATCACACATGCCATAGCATGTCCTCCAATATCTGAATTGCATGCTCCGACTGGCCATCAGTCTGAGGGTCAAATGATGTGTTGAGGTCTATCTAGGTGCCCAACCCACTCTGCAATGCTCTCCAGAAGTGCGAGGTGAACTGAGGACCTCAATCTGATATAATGGACACAGGCACGCCGTGCAACCGGACTATCTCCCGAATGTAGATATGGGCTAGCCTCTCAGAAGTATATGTAGTAGCTACTGGAAAGAAATGCGCCAATTTGGTCATTCTATCCATAATGAACCAAACCGCGTCAATCTTCCACAAACTCCGAGGCAACCCAACCACGAAGTCCATAGTGATGTGCTCCCACTTCCACTCAGGAATGGGATCTGCGGAAGTAGGCCTCCTAGCCTCTGGTGCTCATACTTAACTTGCTGGCAGTTATGACACCTAGTCACATACACCACAATGTCCCTCTTCATCCACTTCCACTAGTAATGCTGCTTCAAATCGCGATACATCTTTGTAGCACTAGGGTGAACATAATACTGAGAATTGTGTGCCTACTCTAGAATCCTCCCTCTCATGCCATCGACATTAGGAACACATAAACGGCCATGAAGTCTCAGAACACCATCCTCGCCAATAGTAACCTCCTTGGCACCACCCTGAACCACTGTCTCCCATTGCTTTGCCAAGTACGAATCATCAAATTGCCGAGCCTTAATCGCTCAAAATAACGAAGACTGAGCAATCACATGTGCTAAAACTAGACAAGGCTTTGAAAGGTCTAACCTCACCAGGCGATTAGCCAAGGACTGAATGTCTGAGGCAAGAGGTCTCTCCTCTGCTGCAATATAAGCCAAGCTACCCATACTCTCTGCCTTCCTACTCAAGGCATCTGCTACCACATTTGCTTTGCCCGGATGATAAATAATAGTGATATCATAATCTTTCAACAACTCAAGCCATCTGTGCTGCCTCAAATTAAGATCTCTCTGCTTGAACAAGTGCTGCAAGATGCGGTGTTCTGTATAAACCTCACAAAACACCCCATACAAGTAGTGCCTCCAAATCTTAAGAGCATGAATAATCGCCGCCAAATCCAAGTCATGCACAGGGTAATTCTTCTCATGAACCATCAGATGGCACGAAGCACAAGCAATAACTCTCCTATCCTGCATTAACACACACCCCAAGCCAACACGTGAAGAGTCGCAATATACTGTGTACATCCCAGAACCGGAAGGCAATACCAGAACTGGTGCTGAAGTTAATGTCGCCTTGAGCTTATGAAAGTTGGCCTCACACTCGTAGACCACTGAAACGGAGCATTCTTCTGATTCAATCTAGTCAATAGAGCTGCAATCGAAGAAAACCCCTCCACAAATTTGCGATAATAGCCTCCGAGGCCCAAAAATCTCCTTATCTCTATAGCTGAAGCAGGACGCGGCCAACTCTGAACTGCCTCGATATTCTTACGATCAACCTTGATACCCCCTCCGGATATCACATTCCCCAAGAATGCTACGGAATCCAACCAGAACTCACACTTGGAGACCTTAGTATATAGATTTTGTTCTCGTAAAGTCTGGAGCACAACTCTCAAATGCTGCTCGTGCTCCCCTAAGCAACGTGAGTAAATCAAGATGTCATTAATGAAGACAATGACAAGGAATCAATATACGGCCTAAAAACCCTATTCATAGAGTCCATGAATGTTGCTGGGGCATTAGTAAAGCCAAAGGACATCACCAGGAACTCATAGTGGCCATATCTCGTATGGAAAGCAGTCTTCGGAACATCTGAGGCTCGAATCTTCAACTGATGATATCCCGATCTCAACTCAATCTTAGAAAACACCCTAGGAACCTGCAGCTGGTCAAACAAACCATCAATGCACGGCAAAGGATACTTGTTCTTAATGGTGACCTTGTTTAACTGGCGGTAATCAATACACATCCGCATAGACCCATCCTTCTTCTGCACAAATAGGACTGAAGCACCCCACAACGATACACTCGTCTCATAAATCCTTTAGCCAACAACTCCTCAAGCTGCTCCTTCAGAGCCATACGGTACGGGGGAATGGAAATATGTTGAGTGCCTGGAGCTACATCAATGCAGAAATCAATATCACGATCCGGAGGTATTCCCGTAAGGTTTGAAAGAAATACATCAGCAAACTCTCGAACAACTGGCACTTAATCAATCGTCGGAGACTCGGCGGTGGTGTCCCACACATAAGCGAGATAGGCCAGACAACCCTTCTCGACCATATGTCAAGCCTTCAGGAATGAAATAACCCGGCTAGCTGCACTAACTAAGGAACCTCTCCACTCCAGCCTAGGCGACTCGGGCATGGCAAAAGTAACTTTCTTGGCATGGCAATATAGCACGACATGATAAGGAGATAGTCAATCCATGGCTAGAATAACCTCAAAATAGACCATGTCGAGCAATAAAAGGTCTACTCTGGTCTCGAATCCATAGAATATGATCACACAAGACCGATAGATCCGGTCTACAACCACAGGATCACCCACAGGAGTGGACTAATATATAGGAGAACCCAAGGAATCACGAGGAGCATCCAAAAAAAGAGCAAATAATGCTGAAACATATGAATAGATGCATCCTGGATCAAATATTACTGAAGCCTCTCTACCACATACTGAGATGATACCTGTGATCACAGCGTCTGAGGCCACTCCATCTGATATGGCCAGAATGGCATAAAATCTAGCTCGAAAACCGAAAGACTGAGATCCACCAGGGTGAACAAGAGCTGACTGACCTCCCCCTTACTGGCCTCCACCTCTCGGATGACCCCTGCCGACCTGTCCTCCACCTCTAGGTGGCCGTACTGCTGGTGTTGGACCCATCGGCTGATAACCCTGTTGCACTGCCTTGCCCTGAAACTTGTAAAAATGCCTCCTCATATGACCTGGCTCCCCACACTCGTAACAATATCCAGGTACCACGGTCTGCTGCCCCGAAGAAGAACCCTGAATGGCTGGAGAGCGATGTGAGCCCTTTAGCATAGCACTGAAGTAGTGGCTGGAGGATCTCAGATGACTGGAATAACCAGCGGGTGAACTCTGAATGGCTGGAGGATGGTAGGAACGCTCTGGCATGGCGCTGAAATGAGGCCTTGCTAGAACACCTCAAGGAGGTGGTGGAGGTGCTGAATATTAAGGCCTGCTGAGCTGACTACTGCTAAACTGACATCTGCCCCTAACTGGGGCACCTCTGAAATCTTCGGAGAATCTAGCCCTCTTTTCCTGCTTCCCCTACTCCCTGCTCCTCGACCGATACACCACGATCCTGCGAGCAATCTCTACCACGAGCTGATATGGAGTACCCATCTCCACCTCTCGGGCCATGGTGTCCCTAATACCTGGATGCAACCCAGCCACAAATCTTCGCACCCTTTCGGCATCAGTAGGTAGTATCATGAGTGCATGGCGAGACAATTCTGAAAATCTGGCCCCATAACCTGTCACTGACATTATTTCCTGCTCTAGCTGCTCAAACTGATACCGCAGCTCTTCTCTCTCGGAGAGTGGGATATATATGTCTAGAAACACATGAGTGAACTGCTCCCAAGTGACAGGAGGAGAATCTGCTGGTCTACTGAGAATATAGAACTGCCACCACCTACGAGCTATGCCTCAACTGGAAGGTAGTGAATTCCACTCTATGGGACTCTAGTATCCTCATGTTATGCAGTCTGTCCCTGCACCTGTCAATGAAATCCTGGGCATCCTCGTCCCGCTCACCCTCAAAGACTGGAGGGTGCAATCGAGTCCATTTGTCCAATAACTTATGCGGATTGCCGTCCGCAGCTTGTCTGGGCTCAGGTGCTACTGCTACAGGCTAGACCCCACCCACTGGAAGTGTACCCAAGGTATGTTGTAATGCAGTTATTTGGCCTGCAGCCTAGGCAGTAGGGGTCTGGACTCCCCCTCCCTCCTGAGAAACGGCAGGATCTGCTGGAAATAAACCAACCTGTGACATAGTGTCCATAAATCTCATCATACGGCCCATGACCTCCTGGAAGCCTGGTGGCGTCATGAAATCCACTGGAGTAGGATCTACTGGAGGTACCTCGTCCTGATCCTCTATGATAGGATCCTCTGGTGGTGGTGCAACTGGAAGAACTCTGGGAAGCCCTCTTCCCCTACCTCGGGCCGGTGCCCTCCCTCAGTCTCTGCCACGGCCTCGAACAATGGGGGTAGTGGCCTCTCCCGGGTATGGAACATCGGATGCACGCGTCCTCACCATCTGTGAGAGAATAGAAGAATGAGATTTAGCAAACCATCGAGTGCACGATAGAATAAAAATAAGGATAGGTTTCCTGACACCCTATAGCCTTCCGAAGAAAAGTACAGACGTCTCCATACCGATCTTCAAGACTCTACAAGGTTTTCCCCTGACTTGTGAGACCTACGTGAACCTAGAGCTCTGATACCATGTTGTCACGACCCAAAATCCTAACTTAGATCATGAAGGCGCCCAACAGTAGGGTCAGGCAAGCCAACACTCAATTTACTAAGGGTTCTTTCTTATTTGATTAAACATTTAACATATACCAAGTTTTAAAGTTTGAAACATAAACCGAAAAGGATAATTAACCAGTTTTAATCAAAAGAGATCATAAGGAGGCGTGAGCCAATATATATATATAGACCCGTAATCCATAATAACTACCACGTTTGTTCTAGGAACTAGTGTCACAAGTCCTACGGGCATACTAATAGAATATACAAAGGATATAATATACAATCCCATTGTCAGAAAGAAATAGACGGGAAATAAGCAAAAGAAACTCCATGGTGCTGCCAAGGATCGTCAGGATAAGCAGCTCACCGTGATGTCAGGTCAAACTATAATTAGAATCGAGGTCCGGTCTGGTAACCAGATGCAGCAGTCTTAGAACCTGTACAATTAAGTACAAAAGCGTAGCACGAGTACATAAATAAATATGTACCCAGTTGGCATCCTGTCTAATCTCGAATAAGTAGTGACGAGAGGTCGACTTAACACTCACTATGGTCCAACAATATATGTTAACAGAATATAATGAAAACGGTAGGCATGTAAAGGTAGTAAAGCAGCAAATACATAAGGCACTGAAATCCAAGTAAATAATGGAATTAAATAAATAATTACTACTTCATATTCCCCCAAATATTTGTCAAATCAATATCCATGAATTCAGTAACAATTTATCATGCGCATACGAGATAAGGGAAACCCGCCTGAGACATAAAAATAATCATGTATGCGCACTGCCGAGGGTCGAACGGCCCGAACCTTAAGTGCATCTTTGACATAAAATAATCATATCTATGCACTGCCGAGGGTTGAACGGCCTGAACCATAAGTGCATCTTTCAATCCGTCGTGGCGTACGGCCCGCTCCTATGAGAGTGGAGGAAATCACACTCCGCTCGCGGAATGTAAATTGGGAAGCGGTCACATGCACACACAATATTCTTTTAAAACTACTTTCCATAATCAACTCCTTCAAATTATCAAATTCCATAAATCTCATGGGACCAATGCTACATATCACATGAATTCATAACATATAATTCATTACGAGGAAGAACACAAGGCATGATGTGGGCCTAACTACTCGGACATAATAATAATAATAGCCGCTACTTATGGAATCTTGTCCCTTTGTACGTACGTAGCCCCCACAAACATCACACATAGAATTTAAATCACCTATGGGTACAATTATCTCTTACGAGGTTATAAAGGAGACTCACCTCGCGTCGAACCTACTCCCTGGGTCAAGAATGCGCCTGAAACACCCAACTCGTCACCCAAGGACTCGAAACTAGCTAAATGTTACATAAATACATCAATATATGCTCATAAGTATGGAATTTGCCTATTTAAATTAACCAATATACCCTAATTTGAAATATCTCTAAATACACCCCCAGGCCCACGTGCTCGGATTCCAGAAATTTTTGAAGGAAACACTTACCCATAGCCTAAGGATCATTAATATATAGTTTTTGTTTGATTTCATGGCAAAATTCCTTGGTATTTCTCCCAATTTCTATAAAACCTAGTTTTTTACTTTGACCCTCGAATTTCCACTAATTAATGAGTTAATCTACCTAAGAATCCAAGTATTAAGCTTAAATTATAGTAGGAATCACTTACCTCTCAGTTTCTAGGTGAAATATCCTCTTTGAAAGCTCCCAAAAATCGCCTCAAATGAAGAAAAATGGCTAAAATGGGACTAAGTCCCGTTTCAAATTAATACTGCCCAACTGCCCCTTGTGTACGATCGCAGCAGGGGCAGTGCGATCGCGGAAGCCAACTGGTCAAGGTCTGTGCGATTGTGGGGGAGGGGGTACGAACGCGGAGAATAAAACTGGGCCAGGCCACAGATCACCCATGTGCGAATGCAGATAGGCCCATGTGATCGCACATGGCATTTTCCCACACCCTGCCAACTTCTTCTATGTGATCACATTAATGCACCCGCGATCACACTGTAGGAAACCAGTCAGTGAAAATCTTGTGTTTTGAATTTAACTCTGAGGGGTCTGAAACTCACCCGATCCCCTCGGGACCCTGTCCAAAGGCACTAGCAAGTCTGTATTCATGATACGGACTCGCTCGAATTTTTGGAACGTGAAAAACAACAACGAAACTAAAAATTCGACCCCAAAACCATATTTAATCAAACTTTGAACTTATATTTCTAGAATTCGCTTTCAATGCGCCGAACCGACCTATACTACTCAGAATGACACAAAATTTTGCAAGCAAGTCATAAATGACATAACAGAACTATTCCCAGTCTCATAATTCCATTCGGAGATCGATAACACAAAAACACATTCCAAACCTCAATTCTTAAACTTAAGGAATCATATTTAACTATTTGGCGCTGAAAAGCTCCCGGATCATCCAAAACCCGTTCCGGACACACGCCCAAGTCTGAAATCATCATATGAAGCTACTGGAACCGTCAAAACTTGATTCTGAGGTTGTTTACTCAAAATGTTCACCAAAGTCAAATTTGGCCTTAAAGGCCAACGTTAAGGAACCAAGTGTTCCTATACTACTCTAAACGCTTCTGAATCCCGAACCACCCGTCCCCGCAAGCCATAAATCATAACTAGCCGTTACAGGAAGTCTCATTTAGGGGAACGGGGTCCTGATACACAAAATGACCGGTCGGGTCATTACAATCATATTATTTTCCCTTCGTATGTTTGGAAGTCGACCCCTCGTCACTACTTCTTCGAGGTTAGACGGGATACTTATTTGGTACGCTTTGTTTTACGTACTCATATTACATTTGCTGCACATTTTTGTACAAGTGCATTTAGGATTAGTGGCCTTGAAAAAGAAGAGGTGTGTACGCATGCAGAGACTTAGGTAAGTTGCACTTCATATTACGATACGTAGCCAACAGAGTCTTCTTTAGATCTCCTGTATTTTCTTTTCTGCCCAAATTTTGTATTCTGGACAGTTATTGTATTTTATTTTACTTCTTAGTAAATGCTCATGTACTTGTGACACCAGACTCTAGGATGATCAGGGGATATTCAGTCTTGAAATTGGAAAACAACATTATTATTCTGTAAAGTTCATCTTTACTAGTTAAATTGAAGGAAATTCATGATTTCAAAAATATTAAAATGAAAGTTTAACTAACTATTAAGTGTTGTTTTGCCTGACAGTGGTGTCCGGCGCCATCACGACCTTTAATGGATTTTTGGTCGTGACAACATGGTATCAAAGCACTAGGTTCACTTAGGTCTCACGAGTCATGAGCGAGTCTAGTGGAGTCTTGCGGATCGCTGCGGAGACATCCATGCTTATCTTCGAGATGCTACAACTCTGTTACAAGCACTTCCCTTCTTGATTCCTCATCGTGCGATTTGATTCCTTCAAGGCGTATGCCTTTATTTCTTTCCTATCCAATCGTATATGACGAGAAACGCTTGTTATAAATTGTGGATCGAGGAACTGTAATGGTATTATAGATGTGGTGCATGATGTTTCTCCCTGTGTAATTGATTGTGCTATTATCTTTGCCTTGCAGAAGGATGTTCTGTCATTTCTACTTAGTATCAGCATTTCATATGGTTTAGAAGTTTGTCACTAATTTTATGATGATTTGTGCGTTGCTATCGTGCCGTGTTGGTGTAATGGTAGGATGCTTATTTATGGATCGTGGCAGGAATGACTTGATAGAAGTATTTCACAGTTCACGGCTTATAGGTTCAACATTTAGCTCCCGCGGAGGGAAGGCAATCAGACTATGAATGCTAAGGTTTGGGTTGATGGAGTAATTAGACTTAATATTTTTTGAGCATTGTGGGATTTTCATCTGTGATGTAGTGTCCCCATCCTTGTTGAATGCGTTAAGTTTGTCGGTGTTATGGTCTTCTTCAATTTGCCTTTGGGCCAGAGTATTGTGAAATGGTTCCAGGGAAAAGGCTATCAGAGATCGCAATTTGCATTGGCTCTGGACCGAATCAGTGTTCATAGTGTTGATGGCTCGAGAAAGATGATCTTCGGGAAGGCTTAGAGTTGGTAGCAATTGGTCAGATCTAGTGCCGCAGGGACAGATTTTTCTTTGAGGCGGTATTTGGGCAGCAAGGGATCAGGAAGAATACATGGGAGGCGTGTTGCGGTGGTTAAATTTCTAGAAGGCCAGGGAAATAAATAGGAGTCTGGTAGTTTCTTAAAGGAGAGGGTTGACCAAAGTGGGAGAGTGGCGGAGTGTCATATAGGTTCTGTGGTAAATAGCTGCACGTCTTGAGTAAAATTCAGAGTGATTTGGGACTCATCGTGGGTTGACCAAAGTGGGAGAGTGGCAGAGTGTCATATGGGTTCTGTGGTAAATAGCTGCACGTCTTGAGTAAAATTCAGAGTGATTTGGGACTCATCGTGGGTTGACCAAAGTGGGAGAGTGGCAGAGTGTCATATGGGTTCTGTGGTAAATAGCTGCACGTCTTGAGTAAAATTCAGAGTGATTTGGGACTCATCGTGGGTTGACCAAAGTGGGAGAGTGGCAGAGTGTCATATGGGTTCTGTGGTAAATAGCTGCACGTCTTGAGTAAAATTCAGAGTGATTTGGGACTCATCGTGGGTTGACCAAAGTGGGAGAGTGGCAGAGTGTCATATGGGTTCTGTGGTAAATAGCTGCACGTCTTGAGTAAAATTCAGAGTGATTTGGGACTCATCGTGGGTTGACCAAAGTGGGAGAGTGGCAGAGTGTCATATGGGTTCTGTGGTAAATAGCTGCACGTCTTGAGTAAAATTCAGAGTGATTTGGGACTCATCGTGGGTTGACCAAAGTGGGAGAGTGGCAGAGTGTCATATGGGTTCTGTGGTAAATAGCTGCACGTCTTGAGTAAAATTCAGAGTGATTTGGGACTCATCGTGGGGAGTTACTAGGTCTGTAGGCTTAATTTGGAATATTGGTTGTTATATGATGGAAGATGGGATACGACAGAGCGGAGTTACTGGATATGAAGAAGGCTACAACATGATTTGGGGTTGGAATGTATTGTAACACCATTAGTTGATGTCCATGATGAGTGAACGAACTGGTACAACTAGTGAATGAGCATGGGCTCAGGACGAGTTACTGATTTTGTAGTAATTGTACCCAGTGCAGTGATGTTGGAAGATGTCGGCATGTACTTTCCAAAGGTGAGTTATTTCATGTGAGCAGGTTCGTGGTTGCATGCTGTTGACAAATCTTCTACTAATAATTTTACTAGTTATCCGGTAAGAGGTCAAATATACAAATGTGGCTAGTAATTCAGAGTGTTCATGAAATGTTAGCAGAAGGATTTGGAGGAATTTGGCGGCTTGATTGTGCAAGATCACGTCAATGGGTGATAATGAGTCTTAGTAGGTTCCAGAGTTATGTAATGGTAGCTTCAAGCTAAGTGGGAGAGCCCCACCGCTTACTGGATCGTATGGTTCTACAAGTGAGATTCCTGGTTATCGACATATTGATAGGTTATTACGACTTAGGAAAAGAAAAACAATGGTGACTTGAGCAAAGGATTTGAGGACTGTGCGCTATAATTGGCTTTATCGATTCATTTTCAGGCTTTGGGAAGACTCAAGATTTATGCTCTATGTAGGGGTGAGTTACAAGGAAGACGATTCAGTCAGGTGCTTCTTTGAGAATGTGTTCATTTGCTAGTAGAGCCTTGGAGGTAATTCTCTTCGGGACCATGTCCTAGTGGATTCAAATTTAAGTGTGGTTCCTAAGGATTTCAAGTACTTTGTATGGTTAAGTATCGAGCTTTTGCAACGAATTAGGAAAAGGGGTTTGGAGTGTTCTATGTTATCTTCGGGATGAGGTGTAGCATGACAGGAATGGGAGAAAATGACTTCGGATTCATAGAGGAATTATCAGAATGAGTGTGCTTGTTGGCGATGCTATTGTGCGCTTAAGGAGGACATGAGATAACACATGTATTTTGAGACAACGTGGTCTCGTGAAATAAGGTCACTTAGGATAAGTGCGAATTTGGGTTCGTTATGTTTTGAATTGAGCTATTATCATTCCCAAGCCAAGTCCAAAGGAAAATAAAAGAGGTCAGATCGGTTAGCGATTGTTAAATTGGCATAATGGTGGTAATGATCAATTCCTTCAGCGTGTAAAGTTATATATGTGATTTGTGGCGGTATGTTCGAGTATTAGGGCATGTTATGTGTATATGGATCCCGAAAGGGTTATGGTGGTTTAGACAGCTACTCGAGGGTGGTACTTTTCTACGGTCATAGGAACTCGCCTGCATGCTGCAATGGTTCTCCTGAAATGAGTTAAGTGAAAGGTTTCTATATGAAAAATTGCGTACCCTGTTAGTGGTTTAGGAGTTATGACGAAATTCTTGTACTCTTGTATATTGGAATGATTAGGTGCAGTGAGTAGCATGGGAATTGGAATTTGAGGATCAAGGTTTCAGTTAAGTGTTGACAAGAATGTCACAAGCTCGGATGAGCAGAAAAGGGATTCAGATGGTTAGAGCAAGCTGGCACAGTCTTCAGTGTCACCTGAGATCGGTGTCCTGTGTAAGAGTGTTTGTGTACTGATTGTTCATTCTTGATTTGCCTTAGGTCACTAGTATGGCCGGTGGTCTGGAGGTGCAGACTTGTTACCTGGTGCGGAATATCATGGGAGCATGTTCCACAGGAAGATTATGTAAGTGTGACATGTAGTCACTTGATTTATTAAAGATTGGAACCAAGTATGGAGGTTGTGGTACTATCACTAATTTGAGAACTTATTCCTGAAGGGCGCTCGGTTCATTTGGTTGAGGACTGTGGAAGTTTTTTCCGGATTTGATGGTTGTTCATGTGTGTCATGGGAAAAAAGAGTTATTGTGGACCCATGAAAGGTTATTGGCCCAATGCGGTACGATCGGAATCAGGTTGAGGTCCGTGGATGGATCTAAATGAGAATGTGGGCTCTATATCAGGCCGGATGTGTTAATTTTAGCATAGCATTGTTTATGGAGGGGTATTCAGACGTTGGATTCTATTTCGTCGTCATCTATTTCATGTAATACTCTATTGTGCGGTGTGGGTTGTGAGGTGATTTGATTATTCTCACTCGTATTGAGATCCCGTGTAGTTTCTGATATTATATGAGCAGGATGGCTCTCAAGATGCAGGTCATTCATTGCACCTTAGTCGTGCTTGAGTTTTGTAATGTATGACGCTATCTGTCTCCCCATGATTTGTATTATGCACTTAGCGTGCTTGTGGTTGATATTCGGATATTCCGCAGTTATGAGCATTCTGCTCGGTAAGTATCTTCTTATAGATTATTATGTGTGGATCGTGTGGCACGCCTCCACGGGTATCATGATTGGATCCATTCGCACTCCACAACGGTATCATGGTTGGATTGGGTTGCACGCCACAACGGTGTGATGTTGAGTACAATATCCATGCCTATTATTTTGTGTATTGCTTCTCGTTTTCTTAGGAAGGTTCATAATATCTCTTCGGTTATTTAAATTAATTATGTGGGTTGAGTAGTTCTTTCTAGAGTTTGTTCCCTTGTGTATCACATTCGAGTTTGTAGCTTGTTGGCACATTAAGGTATCATACGCGACTTTTGATAGTGTCTCAGGTGGCTTATTGCCTGAGCAGCATGTACTGGGTGAGACGAGATTATTCGACCTGGGATCAGTGCGATCGGATTTATATGTGGCATATTTGAGCGCAAATATCATTATTTTGTTCATAATGAGGTAATGGTTCTTGTTAGGAGGAGAGATTCAATGATTTGTTGACTCAGCAGTTAGTTGTGAATTTCTACACATCTCTTCCATCGTGGCAGTATTGCAACAGTTGGAACATGAATTATATGTGCCATGGGGTATGTTGTGTGCATCAAATTCATGGAATTGTGATTGTTATTGCAGAGAGTGTTATTATGGTCAAGTGAATTAAGCAGTGCATGGTGTGGATTCAGAACAGGTATACGATCATGTATTGGCACATCGTACAGTGATGGGTACGGTATTCATGTGTTGGAAACATACCTGGTAAAGGATTTCAAATGTTGAAATTTGTCTCTTAGACTTATTTGATAAATGAAAAGGAGGAATTGCAGGTGTAATTGGGATGATGTGGTCAACTGGGTTGTGGTAGCACAGGTAGGTACATGAGGTATTAAATAAAGATTTTGGACAACTCTAGAGAAGTTCTTAGCACGTTCGAGGACGAACATATGTTTAAGTGGGAGAAATCCGATCGGTCATTTTGAGCTCTATCACGTCGTTCGGCGGTTTGAGGCCATGAGCAGTTTCACTTCAGGAATTATAACTTGTACGCATGGTGGGAATTGAAATTCAGGGAGTTCGAAGTGGATTAGGATGGAGAATTCCCATTTTGGAATCTTAAAGTTGGAAGAATCTAACAAGGGTTGATTTTGAGTAAATGACCTCAGAATAAGGAATTCAGGTTCCAACATGTTCGTATTATAATTTTGGACTTAGGCGTATGTCCGGATCGGGTATTGGATGGCCCGGGAGCATTTCAGCGCCTATTGTTGAAGGTGCCACTTTGGAAGAATTTCATAAATTTGAGTTGAAGTGCATTTCCATGTTATTGATGTCCGTTTGGGATTCCGAGTTTGGGAATACCTCTGTATGGTGATTCAAGTATTGGGAGCGCGTCCGAAAATGGATTTGGAGGTATGTAGGTCATTTTGGAGTCATTTGGTGGAAGTTAGAAATTTGAAGGCTCGGAAAAGTTTGACCAGAAGTGGACTTTTTGATATCGGGGATGGATTCTGATTCAGGAAGTTGGAGTGGATCCGTATTGTCAAATGTTACTTGTGTGCAAATTTTGAAGTCAATCGGACGTGATTTGATGGGTTTCGGTAGAAGTTGGAAGTTCAAAAGATCATTAAGCTTAAGTTGGGGTATGAATCATGATTTCGGCATTGTTTGATGTGATTTCAGGCCTCGAGTAGGTCCGCGTTACCTTTTGGAACTTGTTTGGGTGATTGGACGTGGTCCCGGGGGCCTCACGTGTGCTTCAGACCAAATTGGAGCTGTTTTGAACTACTGTTGTTGGTGTCTGGTGTCCTTCTTCGCGAATGTGAAGGAAGTCCCGCATTCGCATAGAGGAAATCGGGGCTGCTGGGATGGCCTTCGCGAACGTGAGCAAGTGTCAAGAGCTTGGGCAAGCCTTCGCGAACCCGGCGCAGGCATTGTGAACGTGAAGAAGAAGGGGGGAGATGGGCCTAAGGCCATTTGACCTACGCGAATGCGTAGGAGGGAACGCGAATGTGAACACAAAACGAAGGGCCATGGCAGCTGGCTTTTGTGAACGCTCTCAGAGAGTCACGAACACGAAGAGAGATCTCTGGGCGTGAGGATTGTTGAGCTTCGCGAACGCGAGGAATGTGCGCGTTCGCGAAGAAGAGTCGCCTGGGTAGTGATGTTTTTAAAAGACGGGATTTGGCCATTTTTCATTTGTTTGGGTGATATTTGGAGCTCTTGGAAGGGAGAGTTTCGTCATCTATGTCAAGGTAAGTGATTCCCACCTGTTGCAAGTTATACTTTGATTATACATGGAAATTTAGAGGAAATTAGGGGTTTTCGTAGAAAACCTAGAAATTGGTATTTTTGGGTTTTGACCACGAATTTGGGCATGGAATTGAGAATAAATAATATAATTGAGCTTGCGATGTTATGGGTAATGTTTATCTTCGAAAATTTTTGGAATCCGGGCACATGGGCCTGAAGGTTAATTTTATCGACTTTTCGAGCGGAGATGGAAATTATTGTAAATTGTAGTATGTATTTATGGATTTGCATATTTATTGACTAGTTTTGGAGCATTGGCCATCGGTTTGACTTGTTGGAAAGACTTGGGAACCGGCTATGGAACTTCGGAGCGAGGTAAGTCTCTTTCAAACCTTGTAAGAAGGAATTAACCTCATAGGTGAACTAAATTATTATGTGCTTCTATTTCTGGGGGCTACGTACACGCGAGGTGACGAGATTTCGTACGTAGCTTCTAACTATATCTATGTTCGTGTAGTTTTAGGATTACATCATGCCTTGTTGATATTGTTATTCATTTATGTTTATTGTTTGCCTTAAGAAGTAGCGGGATTGAGTGTGCTTATTAAATGTTTTGAAAGGAGTTGAAATTGAGGAACAATTAGGATCTTAAAAGTTTTCATCTGTACTTCTTCTTTTGAAAAGAATGGAAGAATATTATAATAACATAAGACATCCATGTGTAACCACGTCTCAAGTATGATCCGCGAGCAGGGTTCATTCTTGTGGCCATAGATTATTTCTCAAAATGGGTTGAGGCCCTATCTTACAAAGTGGTAACTAAGAGGGTCGTCGCAAATTTTGTTCGAGACCACATTGTTTGTCAGTTTGGAGTCCCAGAGTCAATCAGTACCGACAACACCGCCAATCTCAATAGTGATCTAATGAAGGACGGGTCTGAAACTTTCAAAATCAAGCATAAGAATTCCGCAGCATACATGCTGCAAATAAATGGAGTTGTGGAAGCCGCCAACAAGAACATCAAGAAGATAATAAGGAAAATGGTAGATAATTACATGCAATGGCACGAGAAGCTGTCGTTTTCTCTGCTCGAGTATCGTACCACGGTTCTCACGTCAACTGGGGAAACCCCATATTTATTGGTCTACGGTACATAAGCGATTATTCCTGTCGAAGTAGAAATCCATTAGCTAAAAATCATACAAGAAGCTGAGCTCAACGACGCATAATGAGTACAATGTATCTATGAACAACTAGCTCTCATTTACGGAAAGAGAATGAATGCGGTATGTCACGGTCAACTCTACCAGAACAAAATGTCCAGCGCTTTCAACAAAAAGGTGAGACCAAGGTAATTGATACTAAAACGGATTTTCCCACATCAACTTGAAGCCAAAGGGAAGTTTTCACCCAGCTGGCAAGTTCCTTACATGGCCCATCAAGTATTAAAAAGAGGATCACTCATACTTGCAGAAATGGACGGAGGGAATTGGCCAAAACCCATCAACTCAGGTGCAGTCAAGAGATACTATGTTTAGGATTGTTTACATTTCTTCACTTGATCTAACTAAACTACGCTTGACTTGATTCCCGTTAAAGAGCGGATACGTAGGCAGCCCCGTGGGTTCGATCACATCTTAATCAAATCTTCATTTTCCCCGTGATCAGAAATTGGGGCAAGATCGCAAGTTCAGCCAACTTCATCATATAGGGAATAGTCAAAAAGTATAGCATTTAAAACTGGTGCAGAATGTTTAGGAGGTCCTTCAAAATTCTTAGGCAAGGAGGTCGCAATGTCTCTAAAATGTGTCACGGCCACTGGTTTATTTAAATTATTTGATATCACATACCACTACATTTCAAGTAACTATATTTTTTATACAATTTATCAAACGCATGCATATTTTTTCGAAAACTTTGTTTCTATGATGGCCAGACGTCACCCAGGGTAGCTCAAACAGGATCTTAAGACAGGAGCAAAGGTCAAGCAAGGAGACAGAACCACGAGTCAACCTTTACCCACAAAACTCACGATTTCTCTTTGGACAGATGCATGATAAGACAACATTATCCGAAAATACATCAAGTCACCACCTTCATGGCGACAAATTACCTAGTGCAAACACCTCCAGCTAAGAAATACTCTACATTCACACTGCCTTCCCATTATTTGCATGAGGTTAAGATCTACCTCCATCCTTGCATAAGGCTAAGCACTGTCTATCCTTGCATTGAGACTAAGCATTGTCTCCTCTTCTTGCATAAGGTTAAGCATTGCCTCCCCAATTTCATAAGGCTAAGCACTGCCTTTCCCCTATAAGACTAAGCATTGTCTCCTCATCTTTCCTAAGGCTAAGAATTGCATCCCTAATTGTATAAGCTAAGCACTGCCTTTCCCTGCAGGAGACTAAGCATTGTCTTCACTTCTTGCATGAGGCTTAGCATTGCTTCCCTAATTGCATAAGTACTGCTTTTCTTTGCACTGAGACTAAGAATTGTCTTCTCTTCTTACATGAGGCTAAGGATTTCCTCCCTAATTGCATAAGTCTAAGAACTACCTTTCCCTGCAGGAGACTAAGCATTGTCTCCTCTTCTTGCATGAGGTTAAGCACGTCATCCCTAATTGCATAAGGCTAAGTACCGCATTTCCCTGCATTGTGACTAAGCATTGCTTGCTCTTCATGCATGACGCCAAGAATTGCCTCTGTAACTGCATAACGCTAATCATTTCCTTTCTTTGCATAAGATTAAATACTATCTCCACTACGCTATCTAAGAACCAACATTATCCTCTCTTCACCTAGGGCTAAGCACTACCCTTGTCTTACACAAGACTAAGCTTTGTCTTGTCACATTTTCGCATATGACCAAGCATCATATCTTTGCATTTCATGGGATGAAACATCTCCATCTTGTCCGAAGGCACCATAGTCTGAAGGCATCATCCTCATAGACGGGAGACACAATGCCATGGCCTGAGGATCTCTCAATATAGCACATCATTATTAAAAAGCTTCATCGTCTGAAGGCACCATCCTCATGGACCGAGGGCACCATTTCAGGGCCTGCGAATCTCTTATCATACGTTTCATAGCCCATAACATCATGGTCTAAGGATATCATCCTCACCATCCAAAGACAATGGACCAAAGGGAATTTGCATCATGTTTAAATGTTTTCAATAAACCATATATATTTGCATGCACCGTGTTTTAAGTTTTGCTGGTAATCCGGGAACTAACCGTTATACGAACGAGAGCAATCTTCGCTCCGGTTTCCATTCACAAGGCTCACATTCTTCAGTTGTTTCAAACGCAACCGACCACCAGCAATTGCCCACTTTTACTCTATGATCGTTCAGATATTTTCTCTGTGATACATCCATAACGTTTCAAATTCACATTCATGACTTCACATAAATTCATCCGATACTTTCCTACCCAAAAGAACCTTTTCCGAAATGCGAACATTCCTAGAACAACTTCATCGGTGCCATTCACTGTTGGATCCAGAACTACACGNCGCGAACATTCCTACAACAAGTTCATCAGTGCCATTCACTATTGGATCCAGAACTACACTCGACTTGATTCCCGGAACACCAGGGATATGTAGGCAACTCAGGAACTAGGGTTTGACTCCCATTTTTCAAATTATTCCTCACTCAATTCGGTCAAAATTGGTCATCATTTTCCTTATCCGACAACTCTTTCATCATTCCCGAGTAAAGAGGGACACCTGTTGATACGCAATTTTGCACTTATATTTTCTCAATATATATATATATATATATATATATATACACTTTCAAACTATCATTTTTGCATCATTATTTAGTTTACAAAATCTATACAAACATTTTCTATAGTTAAAATTAATTTTCTCGCATTTAAATTACTTGAATATTTACTAATTACTCATTCAAATTATTATTTGTAAAAATAATAGATGTTTTTAAGCTATTTTCACAATCTTGCAATAATAGCCTACATTTTACAATTTTATTGCATTTGTCATCTATTCAAGGTTAAAATAGTATCTTACTTTTTTATAATCTTCTACTATTATTTTCAAAATATTAATTTGCATAAATGACATTTATATATTTTATTTTAACTATTTTTTATTAATTTATTTTTCCTTAATTATCTATTTAAAATCTGGCCCAAAATTAGGATTAATTTCGGACCGAATTAAGGTCCAAATAGAACCCTGGCCCAATAATCTCAGCAGCTCAAGCAGCCTAATAAACCTACCCAGTCCAAAACCCGAACCATCTTGTTTAAATCCTAGTCGTTGATAAAAAATGATCAACGTCTCACAACACTCCCCCGCCCACACTCCTTATATCCCTCACCCTAACCCTAATCCCCATTTTCCCCGGAGATTGTCGCCCTGTTTCTCTCCATATGTTCTCTTTTTTCCTCTCAAACCCTAGCAGCCGCCTCTTCTAAATCCCCCAACTCTGTTTCTATTATTGAATCTCTTCATGATTCCCCTTCCATATATGCTCGATTCTTTTGTTACTTACACAATTTTGGTATTACTTGGTACTTGCCTATTTTTGGCAAGTACCAGACCTGTAATCATGTGGAACCCATCTTCAAGCTTCAATATTTATATGGTATTCCGTCTATATACACTCATGGCAAGACGATATGAGGTTGATTCCCCAAGGTTTTTGGTTGAATGTTTGATTTCTATCAACTAGGGTTTGAGATTTTTCCCTTTTCCTCATTGATTTTTTCGATTGCATGTGATATTATTTCCTTTTTGTATTTGAGTGATGATTTTCCTTGTTTGTTCGTTTAAATCTGCTACTATATAAAACCCTCCCCAATTCCCCTCTAAAAGAAGAAGTTATCACTGCTATTACTTTGCTGACTCGCTCGCCTTCTCTAAAATACTTGGCTCTTTGGCGGGCTAAAAGCCAATGCCATAGTATTAAACAACCTCCTCTGGTGAAAGCACTGCTCGGGGCCCTTACGAGGGTCTTGTTAACTCTGAAGCCACATAGACATGGGGTTCTTGCTAATGAGCTCTTTACTATTCTTTTGCTCATATAATTTTGTTGCTGGTTAGCGCTTTTAATCCTTGCAATGTTAATTTTATTTCTTTCCTTCCGCATACCTATATGTGTTTGAATTCTATGAGTATTATTTAGTTGTAAATCATTGATATTGCACTATTATGATAATGCTCAATACTCCTTTGTCATACTAGGATAGATGAATGCATTAGATAGTTTACTTCTTTGTTCTTAGTTTGTGTTTGGCTAGTATGTATTCTTTATTATGACTTGCACTCTCTGTTGTTTCTTTGTTTCTTCTAGAATTAGTTATGTACATGTAGCATATGAATACGTTTCAGTTTTGAGCTTCAATACGTGCCTATTTTGATATGAATCTGACTGTTGTGACTATATGGTGTTAGTTATAGAATTTAATTCATACCTTGCTTTGGATACTACTACAACTCTATGGAAACCTTCCTCTACTTTGAATGAATCATTTAATGCTGAGTGTTATGTCTTATCGATTGTTCTTTGTGTACTAGTCACAACTATATGGAAGACTGCTTTAAGGTTTACTCTAAACATGTTTCCTTGATATCCTGATCCCTAGCATCACTTAGGATTTTAGGATAAACATTCTATTTTACCTCTTATGTATGTTAATGAGTTACTAACATACCCTTTTCATATCCCAAGTTTTTGTGCTACGACCTATTCTCCATCATGTTATGTTTTCATGATATTGGCCAAGCTACACCATTGGTATGTTAATATGATATTTGTGACTTTATTAGAACTTTCATGCTAGAACTGTTATTATACTAGATTGACATTTGAAATCCTTCAAGTTGGTGCTATATTCAAAACTTGTGTGGCATTGTTCACTCTTGTATGTTGAACCTATAATGTTAGAAAAACATGATTCCCTTGCCTCTTTCAAAAGGTTTTCTGTCTAATATGCTAAGTGTTTGAACTTGTGATATCAACCATGTTCTTTGAGTTCTGTTGATTTTCTTTCCTTGTATGTTCTTTGTTTAACCACCCATGTTAGGTCTACTTCTAAAATATAAGTTCACCTCCTCAAATTCTATCATTTGATCGCTGTTCTCTCACTTTCATTTATTACCTACACTATGCTAAATCTATCACCCTTGGCCGGCTGAAAGTCAAGGCCATCAAAACTCTCTATATTGACCTCCCTAGTGTGAGCGCTTCTCGGGGTACATTTGAGACCCTTGTGAACTCTGAGACACTGGGATTTGGGGTTCTTTGGCCACTCTCTTTATTACTAGGACTTGGGCTATTTCTAACATGCAAACTGGTTTGTTTAAGTCGTATAGTAAATTTGTTATTGTTTGGATTTGGTCTGAGTTCCTCTGTGACTGTTGGGCTTGTGCTTATGGGCACAGTCCCATTTGGATCTAGGCATGTTGTTTGCGAAGAAGAGTCTGCTGAAAGCCAAGTCGATACTTGGTATTTTTTGCGCCTATTGTAGGCCCGTTATAGCTTCTTATGTAATTTTTTTCATCATTTGGTGTGTAATAACATTGTAATAAATAATTGAGGTGTTAGTGAAATTTGGGGACACGTGTATATTCTAATATTTGCATAAGGGCAGAAACATGCCTATAGGGTTCATACTCTCTCTTGTTATTTTTATCCAACCTGTCGTGTATGTTATTCAGATTTCCATGTACACATGTAGAAATCATTCCATTAGGGAAATCACACACTCACATAACTTATTTATTATCAAAGCATAAGCTTAATTACTCCATTTGTTCCCGTGTTTTACTACAACATGTTCATTAGATATCATGCCTATAGGAAACAGATACCAATGACTGCCTTTCAATTTGTTCAATTGCCCCCTCAATTAGCATGGTTGCAGCATTAGAACACATGCCTATAGGATCATTCTAGCTTATGTTCTACTGGTCTTCATCTAGATATAATGCCTGTAGGTTCTTAATTAATTCACCAGCTACTGTATCTCACCTAGAAAATATGTCTATAGGTAAACGACTTTAACATAGTAATCGGGTAGCAGGAGATGATAATCTATGCCTGCTGAATAATACGAGTAACTCCCTACTTCAAGGGAGTTACGAAGTAATATTTATGTTGCACGGGGCGATCTTTTAGGATAAGAACATAGGATCCCCCTTCTTTTCCTTCTTTATACGTTTAGTTATCGGATATAGACCTACTATTATTAACCTTGTAATCCTTATTTCCCATTGTGTTTCAATAAATTTCTTTGACCCTTACTCTCTTTGGTTATCTTGCCTAACTGTAATCCGCATAGTCCTGATTTTGGCCAGGACCTACATTTATGGACATCGAAGAGTTCCTAACACCTTATCTTTGAGGTAATTTGAGAACTTACCCGATCATTGGTGGCGTTGACTAGTCAAACAGATTTATCTGCATGATAGGTGCCCTAACGCGCCTTAAAACCCGTTAGGTGGCGACTCTTTTTTTCTTTTAGCACCTCATCTTCTATCCAAAAGAGTTGTAGTATGTCAAAGCCCACTTTCGCGAGAAAACAGGGTGCGACACCAACGATTGCAAAGAATTCAATTTAGGCCATTTTTAAAAAGTCAACACCCGGTCCCGCTTGGTCCAAATTCAAAATTCGAACCAAAACCTGATTACCCATTCACCCCCGAGCTCGTATGTAATTTGTTTTGGAATCCGACCTCAATTTGAGGTATAAATCCCCAATTTATCAAATCCCTAGTTTCTATCCAAAAACCCCAAATTCCACCATGAAAAACCTTAGATTTTAAGTTGAAATCTTAGGAAAAGTAGTGAAGATTGAAAGAAATTAGTTTAGCATCACTTACCAATGATTTGGGGAAGAACAGTTCTTCAGAAAATAGCCTCTTGTGTTTTAGGTTTTGAAAATTTTAAGAATGGGAGAAGGAACCATCATAAATGCGAAGCACTTCACACTTCTGCATTTTTCGCAAATGCGAAGAATAGCTCGCAAATGCAAACACAGGCAAGGCCGCAAATGCGACCAAGCGATCGCAAATGCAAAGAGTACCCCTCCCCAGCTCCCATTACAATTGTAAGAAATTGTTCGCAAATGCGAACTCTGGCCTCCCCAGCTACTCTTCGCAAATGCGATGAGTAGATCGCAAATGCGAACCCAACAGTGGTCGCAAATGGGAAGCTTGATCTCGCAATGCCTACAACAAGAACTGAAGCACACCAGCAAATTTTCTAAGTCCAAATTCACTTTGTAGCCTATCAGAAACTCACTCGAGCCCTCGAGGCTCTAAACCAAAAGTACACACTAGTCTAAAAACATCATACGAACTTGCTCGCATGATCAAATCGCCAAAATAAAACCTAGAACTATGAATTGAACACCAAACCAAATGAACTTTTCAAGAAAACTTTTAAATCACTATTTTCACAACCGGACGTCCGAATCACGTCAAACCAACTTCATTTTTCATCAAATTTCACCGACATGTCATAAATATTGTATTGGACCTATACCGGGTTATGCAACCAAAATATGGACCCGTTATCCAAAAAGTAATTGTTGGTCAAACATTTCAAATTCAATAAACCTTAACTATAAAATTTTGACAAAGTTTGATATCTCGGTCTAGGAACCTTCGATTTTGATTTCGAGCATACTTCCAAGTCCCAAATCGCGATACGGACCCGCAGGGACCATCAAAACACAAATCCGGGTCCGTTTACCAAAAATGTTAGTCGTAGTCAATTCAAATGAAGTTTTTAGGCAAAATTTCTTAGTTTTATCAATTCTTAACATAAAAGCTTTTTGGAAAGACGTACGGACTACACACACAAATCGAGGAAGGATAAAATATGATTTTTTTAAGGCTTCGGATCACAAAATTAGGTTTCAACATGAGATGACCTATCAAGTCATCACATTCTCCACCTCTAAAACAATCATTTTTCCTCAAACAGAGATAGAAAATTACCTGGACCAGTGAAAAGGTGGGGATATATACTCTGTATTTTTGACTCGGACTCCCAAGTAGCTGCCTCAACGGGCTGGCCTCTCCACTTCACTCGAACTGAAGGATCACTCTTTGATCTCAACTGACGAACCTATAAAGCTAGAATAGCCACCGTCTCCTCCTCATAAGTCAAATCCTTGTGCAACTGGACTGAGCTTAAATGTAACACGTGGGAAGGATCTCTGTGATACTTCCGGAGCATGGACATATGGAACACTGGATGAACTGCTGATAACCCCGAAGGCAACGCAACCCTGTACGTTACCTCTACCACTCTCTCAAGAATCTCAAAAGGTCTGATATACCTAGGACCTACTTTCCAAACCTCATGACACCCTTCATGGGTGACACCTATAGCAACACTCACTTCCCGACCATGAATGCAACATCACGAAATCTTCAGTTAGCATAAATCTTCTGCCTGGACTGAGCTGTGCGAAGTCGATCCTGAATAATGTTGACCTCATCCAAGGCATCCTATACTAGATATGTGCCCACCGACCGAGCCTCTCCCGACTGGAACCACCAATTGGTGACCGACATCGCTTACCGTATAATGCTACATAGGGAGCCATATGAATGCTCGAATGGTATTTGTTGTTGTAGGCGAAATCTGTAAAGGTGCAAGATATCCTGCGATCCTCCGAAGTCTATAACACATGCGCAGAGCATATCATCTAATATCTGAATAGTGCGCTCGGACTGTCCCTCCGTCTGAGGATGAAACAATGTGCTCAACTCAACCCGCGTGCCCAACTCATGATGTACTTCCCTCCAGAAGTGAAAGATGAACTATGTACCTTGATTAGAAATGATAGACACGGTCACACCATGAAGACGGACGATCTCGCAGATATAAATCTCTACCAAATTCCGAAGAGTAGGTAACTGCCACATGAATGAAATGCGCTGACTTCAGCCTGTCCACAATGACCCAAATGACATCGAACTTACTCTGCGTCTGTGGGATTCCAACAACGAAATCCATAGTGATACGCTCCCACTTCTACTCAGGAATCTCTATCTTTTGAAGCAAACCATCGGGTCTTTGATGCTCATACTTCACTTGCTGATAATTTAGGCACCGTTCTATATAAGAAACTATATCCTTCTTTATCATCCTCCACCAATAATGATGCCGCAAGTCTTGATACATCTTTGTGGCGCCCGGATGAATAGAATATCGGGAACTATGTGTCTCTTCAAGAATTAACTCACGAATCCATCCACATTAGGCACACAAACACGACCCTAGAACACGACTGGGCTCTGTAATATCCAACCTCATAAACTGGTTGGCCAAAGCTTGAACATTTGATGCTAGCGGCCTCTCACCGACTAAAATGAACACAAGGTTGCCCATACTCGCTGCCTTCCTACTCAATGCATCACCTACCATATTGCCCTTCCCAGGATGTTACAAGATGGTAATATAATAGTCTTTCAATAGCTCCAACCACCTCTTCTGCCTAAAATTGAGATAATTTTGCTTGAAAAAAATACTGAAGGCTCTGATGATCAGTAAAACCCTCACAGGACACGCCATATAGATAGTGCCTCCAAATCTTCAGCGCAAGAACAATGGCAGCCAACTCTAATTATTGTCGCGACGCATATCCAATCACCATGCCTCCTACATCAATACTGCACCGAGCCCAACGCGGGAGACATCACAATATACCGTGTAACATCCTGAACATGTGGGCAACACCAACACCAATACTGTAGTCAAAGCACTCTCGAGCATCCGAAATATTGCCTCACACTCGTTTGACCATCTGAACGGGGCACCCTTCTGGGTCAACCTGGTTAACGGGACTACTATAGATGAAAACCCCTCCACGAATTGACGATAATAGCCCGCCAAACCCAAAAAACTTCTGATCTCAGTGGCTGAATTAGGTCTAGGACAGTTTTAAACTTCCTCAATCTTCTTAGGATCTTCCTGAATGCCCACTGCTGAAACAACGTTCCCCAAGAAAGCGACTGAATCCAGCCAAATCTCGCACTTCGAGAACTTGGCATATAATAGGTTGTCTCTGAGAGTCTGAAGCACAACCATAAGATGCTTCTCATGCTCCTCTCGACTGCGGGAGTAGATCAACATATCGTCAATAAACACTATTATAAAGGATTCCAAATAAGGCTTGAACACTCAGTTAATCAAATCCATGAATGTTGTTGGGGCATTTGTCAACCCAAAGGACATCACCAGAAACTCGTAATGTCAGTATCGAGTCCGAAAGGTTGCCTTAGGGACATCAGATGCCCTAATCCTCAACTGATGATATCTAGACCTCAAATCAATCTTCGAAAACACCTTGGCACCCTGAAGCTGATCAAATAAGTCATCAATCATCGGCAATGGATACTTGTTCTTGATGGTGACATTGTTCAACTGTCGATAATCTATGCACATCCTCATTGATACATCCTTCTTCCTCACAAACAACACAGGTGCACCCCAGGGCAAGACATTAGGTCTAATGAAGCCCTTGTCAAGAAAATCCTGCAATTGTTCCTTCAATTCTTTCAACTCTGGTGGTGTCATGCAGTATCGCGGAATAGAGATAGGATGAGTTCCCTGAGCCAAATCAATACAGAAATCAATATCCCTGTCGGGTGGCATTCCCGGCAGGTCTGCAGGATATACCTCTAAAAACTCACAAACAACTGGCACATAATCCATGGAAGGAACCGCGATACTAGAATCCCAAAAATAAGCCAAATAAGCTAAACACCCCTTCTCTACCATAATTCGATCCTTCATATTAGAGATAACACTGCTGGTAGAATGTCCAAGAGTCCCCCTCCACTCTAATCGATGCAACCACTAAAAGGCTAAGGTCATCGCCTTTGCGTGATAGTCCAATATAGCGTGATAAGGTAACAACCAATCCATACCCAGTATAACATCAAAATCAACCATATCGAGAAGTAGGAGATCTACACTAGTCTCAAGACTCCTAATAGCGACAACACATAAACGATAAACACGATCTACAACAATAGCATCCCCCACAGGTGTGGACACATATACAGGAGTAACCAAAGAATCACGAGGCACAACCAAATATGAAGCAAAATAAAATGACGCATAGGAATAAGAAGACCCCATATCAAATAGAATTGAAGCATCTCTACTGCAAACTGAAACAATACATGTAACAACATCGTCATATAACTAAGCCTCAAGCCTGGCTAGAAAATCATAGCATCGGGGTTGGGGCCCACCACTCTAAACTACATCTATAGGACGGCCCCTGGTTGGCTGGCTTCCACCTCTAGCGGCCTGACCTCTACCTGCAATGATCGGACCACCACCTTTGGCTGCCTGACCCCTACCTCTAGCTCGCTGAGCAGGCGGTGCAGCACCCAGTGCCGGGACCATGGAACGAGAACCCTAATGCTATGAACTTCTCGATGCACGAGGGAAAAATCTAGCAATGTGCCTCCGATCACCACAAGTATAACAATACCTCAGCTGTTGTGACTTCTAGCTGTGAAACTAACCATGTCAACCTGAGTAACCACCCTGATAACTCTGGAGTAAAGGTGCACTGATAGGAGCTGGTGGTGCGTTGTAGCTAGCTGATCAGAATAAGGCATGTGAGGGCCACGACCACCTGGAGCACGGCGGGATGCCTGGAGTGCTGAATGAAATGGCCTTGGAGGATGGCCCCTACCAAAATTACCCCTGCCTCCAGATGAGATACTGCTGAACCCACTGGAATGACGAGGTCTCTTGTCATACCCCTGACCTCCCTGAACAAGAACCACCTCGACTCGCCTGGCGACATTAGCCGCCTCCTCAAAAGAAATCTCACTCCCAGTTTCCTTAGCCATCTGCAATATGATAAGCTGAGAAAGTCCCTCAATAAACCTCCACACCTTCTCTCTCTCTCTCTTAGGAAGTAGAAGAAGAGCATGGAGGGAAAAATCCACAAAATGTGTGTCACACTGAGTAACAGTCATACTGCCCTGCTGCAGACGCTCGCACCGATGGCGATGCTCCTCTCTACAATGTAATAGGGAGAATATTCTCAAGGAAGAGCAGAGAGAATTGATCCCAAGTAAGAGCAGGCAACCCCACTGGTCTGGTCAACAGATAATCTCTCCACCATTTATTGGAGGAACCAGTCATATGAAATGAAGCAAAATTGACCCCATTGGTCTCCACTATGCCCATGTTCCGTAGAACCTCATGAAAGTTGTCAAGATACTCCTGGGAGTCCTCTGAAGATGCACCACTGAAGTTAATTGGAAAGAGCTTGGTAAAATTTTCCAATATCCACAAAGCCTCAGAAGACATAGGTGGCCCTTTACCGGCCTGTGTTGCAACAACCGACTGAAATGGTTTAATTGATTGAGTTGCTGGAGTCTGATACTAGGGAGCCATCCTTTCTAGAGTGTGAATAGCAAGAGTCTGTGTCCCTTCGCTAGCCTGAGAGACGGCTGGTACCATAAGAAATGCGCCAGTCAGGGCCACCTTCTCCATAAGACCCACCAAATAGACCAAAGCATTATGAAGCACTAGGGTGGTAATGAACCCCTCGTAGAAGTTTCCACTGGAGGCTTTGGCTACTGCTCAACTGAAGAAGTGGTACGTGTTCTCGCCATCTGCGAGAGAATAATAGTAGAAGAGTTCAATCAGTATTGATCGCACGATAGAGAAGAATAAAAGTGAAATTTGTTCCTAAACTTCATAGCCTCTGGGAGATAAGTACAGACGTCTCCGTACCGATCCCCCAGACTCTACTAATCTTGCTTGTGAAATGTGAGACCTAGGCAACCTAGTGCTCTGATACCAACTTGTCACGACCCGAAATCCCACCGTCGGGACCTTGACGGCGCCTAACTTTCCACTTGCTAGGTGTTGATACCCAATTTTTCCCAAATTATTTTCAAACTTGCATATATACCTTCAAAATCACTCTTTACAGTAACTGGTATTTTCTCATAATTTTTCGTATTTTTACCAAATTATTTTCCTGTTTATTCAATACTTTATATTCTATAATTATTCATAAATGATGTTATAAATAATTTCAAATCATTTTCTTGCTCAATATGCTATTCGTATCCTATTTTATTCCCTTAGTATTTAATCATTTCACAAATTAGCCAATATTGGCATTATTTAGCTAATTTCAGTAATTTTTGCAATAATAGCACAAATGTACATTTATACCATTTTAAAATCAATAAACGATCATTTATATTTTTATATATTAGTTAATTGCCTTAATTTCATTTATGTGGTCTTAATTACATTTTTTACACAAATACTAGCCATTTTATTAATTTATTATTTTATTTAATTGGGTATTTAACGTTTAGCCCTATTTATTTAAATTATAGCCAACTTTGAAAACCCAATACCCAAACCACCTGTAACCCATAAATACCCAGCCCAATCCTTTATTTAATCCTGCCCAAACCCCTAATTAATCTGAGTCGTTGATCAAATTAGATCAATAGCCCAGATTCTACCTTCCTAAATTAATTCAAACGACCCCCTCACCAACCCCTCATTTTCTGTCGAGACCTTTCCTCTCTCTATCTCTCTCTACCTCTCTCTACGACTCTCTATAAGTCTCCTTGACTTCGTCTTCTCCGATGGTTCTGGTCGTCTTCTCCGGTGGATTCTCACCGGAACCTTGGTCATTCATCACTTCCTAGCCATCTACCTGCCTCTAACCCCCTCAATGACATCCTAGGTTCTTCAGATGGACCTGGAGCGGTTCACTCACCTCCTATGGGTCTTTTGCCGTGTTCCGGCCACCCCCCGGCCATTTGAGTAAGTTTGCAGTACCCCTAGCCTGAATCGAGGTCACTCACGAGGTTTGCCATCTTTTCTGGGGTTCCACGAAACCCTAGTTCTCTGTATCTTTGGGTTTTCTTTAAGATACGTCTTATATTTACCATTCTATGAAGTTTCTTCTTGTTTTTCTATGGAAAATTTGGTTTTAAACGATTTCGAAAACTAGGGTTTCTATACCCTGTTCTCAAAGCAGTTTCCTTTAGATTTTCTTTTGATATCCATGCTATGTTTAAGTTATTTTCTCTTGATTTTGTGTTATCTGAACTTTTATTGATGAAACCTTAGTGTTCTGGGTTGATCTTTACTATTTGACCATGTTTCGTGTGCTCTCTACAACTACTGCTTTGATTTATTGTTATAATCCCTAGTTTCTACGAGCATCTCTCTGTGTTAATAAGTTATTACTATTTGAATGCTTGATAATTCCGATATTTACCCTACTGACTGTTTACTTGTTGATTTATATTGATCCTTTTGTGTGAAAATCCCTTGCTTGTGATGTTTTCCTTAAAATACATGATCTCGTGTATTCCTTCTGTAATTCTGTACCAATTTTGAATTCCTTCCATGTTTATGTGATGTTTTCCTTAACTATTTCGGATTCCCTGTGATTGCAATTGAATCCGAGATCCTCTCAATTTATTTTCAAAACTAATACCCTGTTTTCTTTTGTAAATGTAATAGCAGTTCAACTTTCCTTAATTATACACTATGTATTTGGCTTTATTTGTGCACTATGTGATTTCCTTGTCCTAATTTGACAGAATCAGTCCTATTGGACTGATTTCTTTTTCTTATTTTACCTTGACTATACCGTTTGAACTAGAATCCTTAATTAAAGGAGTCCAATTCGTCTTAATTGGTGTTGATTGATTGTTATTTCTATAATTTGCATATGCACTACTCGTTTTCAAAACTATATAAAGACTGGTCTTCCCTCTTCTGGGGGCGATCTATTTTGGTAATTTTGATGATTTTGATGACTGTTGATGACATTTGATTACATTTGGGTTTGTAATAACATTAATACTCTTTTTCTTTTTCTTTTATCTTTATTTTCTACCCATTATGCATATTTTCATCCTTCTTGTATATATTCATTTGCCTTACTTTCAGTAGTTTATTTCATAGCTTCTTCCTTTTGCTTTCTTAATAGTATAGCTTCTTGTTACTTTATTATCTTCTTTTTGATTTGTTATCTTCTTCTTATGTTTAGTGAACAATAAGCCTTTGGTTTTCTTAATACCACGGTTATTTCCAAAGGTCGGTCTTGTGTGAACCGGGTGGCTCTTCCCAACGATGGATGGCGTGACAACCTTCTTAAGGGGTTGAGTCAGGTTTTGATGTTTACGTAGAAACAAGTAGTGTTACTGAATAAATAAGGGTTGAACATGCTTCACTTAGTACCAACCCACTTAACTATGCGCTTATGATTAAAAACAAGTTTTTGAAAAGAAATAGATCTAGTTAGTGACCTTGTGAGTCTTGTGTTGACTTAGGCAATCATCAAGTGGTTTAGTTGAACCATTAGCGATTTTCAATCTTGAAGGCAGTTGTTGTGTGCCCTAGACTCCTTTCTCTTTAACAATCCGGGTGTGTTAGAGGTGAGGTATTTTGTTACAAGTCCAAGTACCCCTGTGAATGGTCTCGAATTTTCCCTGAATGTGTTTCTAGGCGAATATTTAAGTTAGCTTGGCTTGAGAAGTGATTGTAGGCTCTCTTTAGCCCATTTTGAAACCTTCCATAGTCCACCAATGATATCATCCTTAGTAAAACCTTTTGATCCTAAAGCCTTTTTATTCAATAACCACATTACAAGCCTTTAACCATTTTTTAGTGACTCTTTCATGGCACCCGACTTTTCTTTAGCACTCATGTGATTCAAATGGCAAAAACAAAAGTCTGGGGGAGAGACGAGAAGTTTAAAGATGGTTTTAAAGCACAAAACGACAAAAGAAATGAAGAAGAGGAAAAGTCAAAGAAAAGAAAGGAAGAACAAAGAAAAACACACAAAGAAATTGAATAATGTGAAAGGGTTGAAAAGATGCAAAAGAAAGCAAAAGTGAAAGCATGGAGAAAGCAAAGAAGGATATTGTGAATCGCATGACAAAGAAAGAGTGATGTCAAGTCTCTCTAGCCCCCCAAGGGAAATGAAAATGACTCAAAGAGTCCGCAAAGTATGAGCAAACAAGAGAATATGGAGTGCTAAAGGAAAGATGAACATATTCCAATCTGATACTTTCCTCTTTAGTCCAAAAGCCTTCAGTACATACCCGAAAAAGCCCTACGTGATTTCAAGCCGAGCGAGCTTACATTAGTGGTGATCTACATGAGGGGCAAGCATATGGTACTTAGAGTCGGGCTTGTGAAATTGTTTTGAGAGTGATGAAGTCTTTCTCGAGTCATTGTTTTGAATTCTTCATTCGTGAGTGAGATGAGCTTACAGAGAGTACAAGAGGAGTAGTTTGGGATCCACAATGACTTACATGAGAGCTTCCTTGATAAAAAAAGGAAACCCTTGATGCTCAAGTGTCACATTAGAGCCATTTGTGCTTCAACATTCAAATCATAGGCTTGTTAATGATTCATGAGCGTCTGGGTAATTGTTGGTCCCAATTGATTTGTGTTCAACTCAACTTAGGCCAGCTGAAATATCCCTTTTTTTAGTGGAGGTGGGCATTTCCTTAATTTCTTGACGACAAGAAAAAGCTTGAGTTTGGGGGAGTTGATAAGTAGGGATTTTGATTACTTATTTGCTCTCTTTTACTTGCGTTTTACCTCAAAAATGCTTAAAGGTAATCCCGAGAACTAATGAAATGTGTTATCTTATAGGAATATTGGGAAACGAGCTAAAGAAGTTAAAATCAACTCAAAAAGGAGTCAAAATTGGACAAGGAACAAAACAATGCAAAAAGGCCTACAGTGCGGACCACACAATTCCGTGTGCGGCCACAAATAATGAAAGAGCACTGTTAGATTTCCTTCAGAGAATCCAGACTGCACAATTATTGTGCGGCCCTAGAGGAGTAGATTCACATAGTTGATTTTAGTTAATCTGAGGATATGCGGACTGCACTATTAGTATGCGTCTGCAAGAGCCAAAGTACGACCGCACTCACAAATGTGCGGTCCGTAGAAGAAGGTCCATGTCCCATCCAAATTCAAGTGTACAGCCGCACTCAGAAATGAGCGGTCCGCAAAAGAAGGTCCAAGTCCTAGCCAAGTTCAAGTGTGTGTACGCACTCAGAAATGTGTGGCCCGCACAATTAGATGAAGTGCGGCCGCATCCCAATTTTATGCGACCGCAGAAAGTCCAATGGGCCAGTCAGCCTTACCATGCAGACTGCACACAGAATTGTGCGGCCGCACAACCTCCGCATGGGCATTTTTGTCAGATATTTTCAGCTTAGTATATATAGAACTTTTTTTCATTTTAAGGTCAAGATGTATCATTGTAGAACACCTGATCCGTTATTCTTTACTGCATGATAATATTGTACTATATTAGCTTCTAAACATTAGATTTTCTTTCCTTAATCAATTATTATGCCTTCTATCTTATTTTCTTCTTTTATTTCTTTATTTTCTATGAGTAGCTAAACCCTTAGCTAGGGTTATGACCGAACCCTAGTATGGGTACTTAATGGGTTATTGATTTAGGGCATATTTATGATTGGGTATATGTTATTTAGCCTTGTTCTTGCTTAAATTCTAGAATTAATGGTTGCAAACATTGATTCATGCCTATTTGACTTATTCCCTACTTGAGAAAGAGAGACTAAGTCTAGGAAAACATGGCTAACTAGGAATTGGGGTGAACTCAAGAAATTGATAGCCCCAATTAAAGGGTCGAACCTAGAGATAGTAAGACCCGACTAGAGCATTTATCACTTGCTTTGTGAAATGTCCATTTGGACTTGAGAAAGCCAAATTGGGCACAGTCACTCAATCTACCGAGAGGTATAGAGTGAGTAATTGAGTGTGATTGCTATATTGTATCCCGATAAACCAAACATGTCGTTAAAGCTCTAAATCTGTTAGATAACCAACTAGGCGGAAGTCGCAACCCTAGATCTTGTATCATTTGAAAAATAACCAAAACCAAAAATATTGTCTCCTAGTTTTACAATTGCAATCAATAGTTTAAAGTAGAAATAGAAAAAACAATCAAGAATATGGAAGAGTACTCTAGGGAATATCATACATTTACACTAAGTATATACCTAATCCAAAGTCTAACTCCCTGAGGATTCGACCCCGACTTGCGTTGGTTTTTTATTATTGCTTCGACCGCCTCACTAACTGTATTTGTGGTGTGAGTTTGGGAGAGATCAGTTTGCGAGTGCAAAGACGCGTTCGAGAAAGGTCTAGGGTTTTGTTCACCGCGTTCGCGAGCTCATTGTCGCGTTCGCGTAGAACGATTTTGGCAGCCTTCATTTTTGTTCTTCGCAATCGCGAGTATTGTTCTGTGATCGTGATGCATTAACATCTGGGCAGAATATAAGAACTTCATTTCGAGGGTTAGCAAATTTTATCATTTTTGGGAGTTGTAGACTTCGACCTTGGGAGGTTTTTTGTGGATTTTTCAAGGAAATCATTAGGGGAAGTGTTCTGTACCCGAATCTTATCACATATCATGAATCCATTGATATTTTCATCAGTTAATTAGTGAATTAAGTTGGGAATTTGGGGAACATCTGTGAAACCTTTCAAAATGTAAATGGATGATTTGAAAGACGAATTGGTATCGGAATTTGATAATTTTGGTTCGGTTGAACTCGTTTCGGAATGGGTATTCGGGTTTTGCAAATTTTATCGAGTTCCGAGATGCGGGCTTGGGGGGTTGACTTGTTGCAATTGTACAAGGATAATAGCTTTGTTAATTGAAATTATTTTTTCTTGTATTGTTTGATATATTTAAGTCGTCTTTGGCAAGATAGAGCCGAGCGGTGGTGAATTGATAAAGGAAAAGCTAAATTGAGTATTGATTTGGCTGAATTGAGGTAAATTTCTTGCCTAACTTTATGTGGGGGAAACCACCCATATGGAATTGAGTTAATTGTGCTATCTTGTTATGTGAAAGCCGTGTACGGAAGGTGATGAGTGGGTACACGATCTATATATGGTATTGAATGATTTAGATTGTTGAGTCTCTTCTCATGCCTTTGGTTAAATTGTCATAACATGTGGTATCTCGTTGTTAGGCTACTCCTATATGCTCTATATGATGTTGTTGGCGCTTGTTGTACCTCTTACTCATTATTTGGACCGTATATGCCTTAGTTGAAGTTATTACCTTCCTTATTGTCTTGTTACCTCATAACTGTTGAGTTCCTCTGTGACTTTATCCATATCCGCTGCATGTCAAAATTGTTGTGATTTCATGCTTAGTTATCACATGCCTTACATGTATTGTCATTTTTGTAAAGGCTGTTGTATTCCTTTGAGTTTTATGTGGTCCTTGATTGTAAGTTATTGCCTTCCTCATACCCTTGATTGTAGAAATTTCTTGTAAATTCAGTTATCAAATTATTCTTGTTGATTTAAATTATTGTACGGGGTATCGGGTTTCACGCTGCAACAGGTGAAATAAGGGAGGTGGTGAAATAATGGAGGATATTTATATTGTGATATTGTTATTGTACGGTGGGATCGGGTTGCACGCCACAACATGTGAAACAAGGGTGGACTGTTAGGGTAAAATAATGGTAAATTATGATATTGATATTATATGGTGGGATGAGGTTGCGCGCCACAACATATTTTTTTTTATTGTTGTGATATTGATATTGTACGGTGGGAACGGGTTGCGCACCACAATATATTTTGTATTTTGTGTTCCTTATTTAATGTTGTGTCGACCTGGTTGGTCGTCTTAAGAATTAACGCTCCGATCCCCTATTAACTGTTTTCCCCATGTCTATTTCTGCTTAATTGAATTGTCGGGATGTTCGGTTTTAAGTTTCGGAGAGTTTTGGGATATTTAGTCCCTAAATGAGAGCTTAAATGTTGGAAAGTTGCCCGTAGTCGGAGCAGTGTGAAGACGACCTCGGAATGGAAATATGATGATTCTATTAGCTCCGTTAGGTGATTTCAGGGTTGGGAGCGTGTTCGGAATGTATTTTGGAAGTCTGTAGCTCATTTAGGCTTGAAATGCCGAAGTTTAAATTTTTGGAGTTTCCGGTCCGATAGTGAATTTTTTATTCGAGGGTCGGAATGGAAGTCCCGAAGTTGCAGTAGTTCCGACATGTCATTTGGGATGTGTGTGCAAAATTTGAGGTCATTCGGATAAGTTTAGACGTGTTTTGGCGTCGGATGTGAATTCGGAATTTTCTTAAGTTTCTAGGCTTGAACCTATGCATAATCGACGTTTTGATGTTAAGAGACGTGTTTTTAAGGCTCGCCCTAGTTCAAATGAGGTGCTAGGGTTGGTTGGTGGTTTTGGTTGAGGTCCCGGGGACCTCGGGGTTGTTTTGGATGCTTAATGGGTGATGTTTGGGAGTTGTTGTTGTTGAACCAGACACCTTCTTGTGTCTTCGCACCTGCGAAGGTTTTTCCGCAGGTTCGGCCTCGCAGGCACGGTGGCCTTGATCTCAAGTGCGATAGGGGGTGACTGACCAGTGGTCGCAGGTGCGACCTAGGTTCCGCAGGTGCGGGACCGCGGGCGCGACCAAACGACCGCAGGTGCGGCCCTAGTGCATCTTTAGTTAATTTTGCACCTGCAATGTTTCTTCCACAGTTGTGGTACCGCTTGCGGTGTGGTGATCGAGTCCGCAGGTGCGGATGTCCTGGATATTTTATTCCAAGAATCCGAGTGTTTGGTTCATAATTCCAAATATCGTGTGAGGGCTCAAAGTTTGGCGATTTTCAGTGGGTTTTGAAGAGAAGGATCATAGGTAACGTTTTCTAATCCTAATTCATCGTTAGACAATTAATCCCCGTTGATTTCTTTAGATTAATTATCAAAAATGGGGGAAAACCATAGGAAACGGATAAGATGTTCCCAGTCTGAAATTTTGGAAATTTTTGGGGTTTTTGGCATCAGATTTCGATTGTTTCTGGTTAAATGTGTTCGTGAGTGAATGGGTGTCCGGAAAATATAACTTTTGCCCGATTCCGAGTCATGGGCCCGAGGGGTATTTTGGTCATTTTACAGAATTTCACGCTTTAGCTTGAATTAAACAGTATGATCAGTTGCATGAGATGTTATTTGTGATATGTAATTGAATTTTATAGATTTGGGCCATTTGGAGTCGGATACTGGTGGCAAATGTGTGATTTAAAGTTGATTTTGAGCCGATTCGAGGTAAGTGGCTTGTATAACTTTGTGTGGGGGATCTTTCCCGTTAGGATGTGATGTTTGGTAATTGAATGCCTGGTGCGTGAGGTGACGAGCGCGTACTTGTGAAAATTGTTGAAAATCCGATTTTACTTTAAATATTTAGACTGAGTTTCTTTCTTACCTGCTTTATTCTTCTTGCAATTATAGCCTATGTTAGGTTAGAAAAGTATGCCTAGTTGACTTAAATTACCTATTTGCTTAAGTTGCTTTAATTGTACTACGTGAAGCATGTTAGGCTAGGACTACTTGTTGCCTTGTATTTTGCACCCTATTTCTGAATGTATTCTCGTTGTGGCTGCAAATTTACTTTGGGACTACGGGACGTTATCCCGAGAGATCCCCCTGCATATTGACTTTGGGACTATGGGACTGTATGCCGTGAGATCCCCCTGCATATCTACTTTGGGACTATGGGATGGTATCCCGGGAGATCCCCCTACACTTTGATAGTTGAACTACGGGACGATATCCCGGGAGATCCTTCGGATATACATATGATGGACTACGGGATGGTATCCCGGGAGATCCTTCGGATATACACATGATGGACTACGGGACGATATCCTGGGAGATCCTTCGGATATACATATGATGGACCACGGGACAGTATCCCGGGAGATCCACTGGACATTTGAGAAGAGGCTTCAGGACGGTATCCTCGGAGATCCTCGTGTTACTATTGTCATTATGTTGTACATATTCGGTGTTTACTCTGTTCTGGTGTTTTTGTTATTGCCTTGTTTGACCTGTCTTATTTCACTGCTCTACTCATTATTACCGCCTGTTTTCATACTGTAAACTCCTATTATATTGTTTGACCTCAGTAGGGCCCTGACATTCCTCATCACTACCCGAGTGGTTTACTCATGCCCTTTCCTGTGCATGTTTTTCATGTGCAGATCCAGGTACATCCACTCAGGAGCACTATCCCCGAGGTTGAGAGATACAGCAGAGACTTCGAGGTATATCTGCCGCGTCCGCAGACCAGGAGTCTCTATCTTATTCCAGCTTTTGTGAACAGTTTATCCCTCCTTTCAATTGTATAGTTATTCTGGAGTTAGAGTAGTGTATTATATTCTGTTAGCCTGTGGTTCCCGTGAGTTTTCACGTTTTGGGGTGATGTTGTAGACTTCCGTATTATTTTGGGTTGTATATGCCAAGTGGCTTTTATATACAGTCTTCCTTTTAGATTGTTTAGCTTTCTTTTACTTACTTATTTCCGCATTTATGTTGTTATTCCGCATTGTTAGGCTTACCTAGTCATAAGGACTAGGTTCCGTCACGATATGTTCACGGAGGGCGAACTTGGGTCGTGACCAGTTGGTAGCAGAGCTCTAGGTTCATAGGAGTCACGGAACACAGGACGATTTATTAGAGTCTCACTGATCGGTGCGAAGACGTTTGTACTTATCAATGAGAGGCTATGTAACTGTTTAGGAAAAATCTTCACTTCATTGAATTCCTTGTCGTGCAATATCTTTTGACATCAATTATAAACCTTTGTTTTCTATTCTCTCACAGATGGTGAGGACACGTGTTACTCGGGACGATCAGGCACCCGTGCCTCCTACAGCAGCCGCAAGAGGCCGGGGCTGGGTAGAGGCTGAGGACGCGCACGTGGTGCAGCAAGAGCGCCTGTGCGAGTTGCCACCGATGTACCTCCAGCAGATCCAGTTGAGGTCCAGACACCTACCACGCCTACTGCCACTACTACTCCAGCTCTTCAGGAGACATTAGCTCTGTTCATGTCCATGTACACCACTCTGGCTCAGGCAGGGTTGCTTCCCCTTCCTACAGCCACATCTCAGGCCGGGGAAGGAGCACAGACTCCCGCCGCCCTCTGAGCAGCGAGTGCATGTGGAGCAGGTCCTAGAGATTATTCCTGTACCACCTGTAGTGCCAGCTCAGCCCGAGGAAGGGTCAGCTGCTTCAGAGTATGAGCAGCGGAGACTTGAGAGGTTCAAGAAGTATGACACTCCGGTATTCAGTGGACTAGCATGAGATGATGCCTTGGGATTTATAGAGGAGTGTCACTGTATTCTTCGCACTATGGGCATAGCCGGATCTAGTGTTGTTTCCTTTACCACCTTCCAGCTTCGCGGAGCCGCCTATGATTGGTGGCGCACCTATGAGTTAGACAGTCTAGACGAGGCTACTTCACTGACATGGACCCAGTTCTCAGATATGTTCTTGAGGAAGTTCGTTCCTCAGAGCCTCAGGGACGCATGGTGCGCAGAGTTTGAGCATTTGCCCCAGGGTTCTATGACAGTTTCAGAGTATGCTATCCGTTACACCATATTGGCTAGGCATGCACCGGCTTTGGTTGCTACTGTCCACGAGAGGGTTCGCCGGTTCATTGAGGGTCTTGTTCCACCCATCAGATCTAGCATGGCTCGAGAGTTGGAGATGGACATTCCTTATCATCAGGTAGTGAGCATTTCTAGGACGATCGAGGGTATGCTCGCTAGGGAGCGGGAGGAGAGAGAGGCCAAGAGGTCTCGAGAGTCGGGCCACTACTCTGGTTCCCCCACCCCAGCAGCAGGTCGTCATGGTAGGGGTTATATGGTCCGCCCAGTTCATTCAGCTCTTCC
>ML386639.1:46745-82793 GCA_005239525.1 Nicotiana knightiana | reverse complement strand
AGAATTTGAAAGAAAGTATGTATATTCTCATTTTCATGAATTTCACTACACAAATACATAAAATTATCTTTAACTAAAAATAAACAAAAAGAATAATCTAAAACACTAGTTCTATCACTTTGTTACCTATGTCTTCATATATATGCGTAATACTTTCTTTAGTCAACAACTTGATTTCTGCAAAAGTACTTCACATGCATCAGAAGTCATTGCGAGCATTCCAACATTGCTATTTCGCTCGAACTCAACTTCCAAACATTCACGAGTGACTTGTAATTTTCCACAATGCAAGGGGTGTTGTGCCTCGTGGCNTATAGGCGTAAAACTTTCTTTAGTCAACAACTTGATTTCTGCAAAAGTACTTCACATGCATCAGAAGTCATTGCTAGCATTCCAACATTGCTATCTCGCTCGAACTGAACTTCCAAACATTCACAAGTGACTTGTAGTTTTCCACAATGCAAGGGGTGTTGTGCCTCGTGGTGGCTTATTTGAAATTTTCCGTTCAAATTTATTGTAAACTTTGTGGAATGACCAGAAGCAAGATTATTCATAATGGTGTCGACAATCCAATGATCATAACTCTTAGGCAAAGCACCAAAAGCTGTATAGACGAAGTTTTGAGCTTTCTCGTCTTGATAAAACTTAGGAGCAACATTAGCTTGCTAAAGAATTGTATCGTTGTAGGTAATTTTGGCATCAAAGTCTTCATAGAGGAAAGTATAATGATTGGTAGGGTTGTTGACTAAGAAAGTGAGCTTCCAACTCTCAGGATTGTCCAACTCTGAAGCTGGCGGGGTGCTTAACATAGAATAAAGTGAAGAAGAGACATATATAATACGAAACTTAGGGTTTTGAACTTCTTTAGTAACCCTAGAGTCTTGAACTTCTTTAGTAGCACTAGGAAAGTACAAATAAAAAGCTAGAACAACACCCAATGCTATAATTAGCAGTCCGGTTAGTATGCCTGACACTAGATCATACCTAGAAATTTCGACCGAATCAATTGTTTTTACATTATCGGCACATTTTTCCATTTCTTANTTCCTTTCATGTAATACAACAATATTAATGTAACAATTTTTATAAATAATTATTACTTGTGGAATGGACTATTTTAAGTGCATTTTGTCTTTATATTCTTATTCAAAATGTAACTAAATACATATTCCGATTTTTCCGTATTCTATTCCGCGTTAAATTATAGATCTGTTTTCGCATAAATAATGTTATTAATAATGCAAACTTTAATATTAATATACGTTCAATTACAAAATTTATACATAAGAACAGAAGAATATAGTAATCTATATCTATATATATTATTATAAAAGCACGAATGTCCCATGCTAAATATTGAGTGACACAAATATTCTTTAAATTCTAATCACCTTTTATGCCATTTAAAAATAAGGTAAGAAAATAATTCAACACAAGATACAATTGTAAATTTAGACTACTTTGAATTCAACTAAAATTGTATCGACTTAAATTCAAAATTAGTTCATCGAAATTGAGCATGATAAGACTTATTATATCAGAAATACATCACTTAATTAACTATATCCATATCGACGGACTAGGCAATCACTACTATTAACCGTAAATTCAAGAGACTGTTTCCAGGAGCAATCAGTAAGTTGTCATGCAACTTGTCTAAATCTACTCTAAACATAATTTTTTTTACTGCACTAAGTTTATGCACGTGGTGTTTCAATGACGTTCTAGGATAAGACGTCCTCCAAGTCGTACTCTTTTTCCCTCACCCAAGTTTTGTCCCAATTAGGTTTTCTCGGAGAGGTTTTTGGCGAGGCGACGAAGAGGACATCTCGATGTTAAGTATAAGTTCATTGCTTGACCTCTCAACTACTTCTCCAGGTCGACCAATGAAGGGACTAGATAGACTGAGACTTCTCCAATGTATGTATGAACAGAGCAAAAACATGTAAACTTCTCCAATGAATGTATAAACAAAGCGAAATATGTACACATATGATGTTCACATGTCTCCACCAAGTTTATACATTACGCCAATCCAGGAAATAACATTCGACCTCGTTCGAATCAATTTTAAAGTCAACATTCGACCTTGATTGAATCGACTTACATTCGACATCGTTCGAATTAATTTAAAAGTCGTCATTCGACCTCCCTCGAATCGACTTACATTCGACCTCGTTCGAATCAATTTTAAAGTCAACATTTGACCTTGACCGAATTGACTTACATTTGACCTCGTTCGAATTACTTTAAAAGTTGTCATTCAACCTCGTTCTAATCGACTTACACTCATTCGACCTTGTTCGAATCAATTTTAAAGTCAACATTCGACCTTGCTCGAATCGACTTACATTCAACCTCGTTCGAATCACTTAAAAGTCGACATTTGACCCCGCTTGAATCGACTTACATTCGACCTTGTTTGAATGAATTTTAAAGTCAATATTCGACCTCGATCGAATCAACTTACATTCGGCCTTGTTCGAATTGACTTACACTCATTTGACCTCATTCGAATCAATTTTGAAGTCAACATTCGACCTTGCTCAAATCGACTTACATTTGACCTCGTTCAAATTAGTTTAAAAGTTGTCATTCGGCCTCGCTCAAATCGACTTACATTCGGCCTCGCTCAAATCGACTTACATTCGGCCTCGCTCAAATCGACTTACATTCGACCTCATTCGAATCGACTCGTATTCGACCCCGCTCGAATGAATTAAGATACTTACATACAACTTGGCTCGAACTAATTAAGTATCGATTCGATCTCGCACGAGATCAATCTTACAGTCGTCCTAATTGAATTGCAATCAAAGTAGTCAATTGAAGAAGACATTGAAGGAAAAATAAGAAACTCAGAAACGGACAGCAAAAGTATTATCATTTCAAAAGATATCTTACAAGGGCCAAACAGATGCACGCAAAACAAAAAGGAAAAAAGAACAACAAAAGTACAAAGCAAGTACGCTACTTGGCAGCATCACCCCCATCGTTGTCATCACCAGCACCCTCGCCATTGGAGTATTCATTGTCATACCAAGAACCTGGCTCGACCCCGTCTAAATCATCTTCACCATTACCCTCCCCGGGAGTACCGGGGTCGTAGCCACAAGCGTTTTGAGCTGCACGTGCTTTAACATGAGCATCCTCGAATTCCGCCTCAGAAGCTTTCCCCACCGTCATCAAGCCCCTGAATATGTCTAGATGCGCCTCATCATGAACCCATTTCTCGTACAAATCCCGTGGAACATTGGGATAAGTGGAAGCATGGAGGAAGAAGGTTGATCTAGTTGTTGCGCCTTCTCGGCCTTGAGGACCACAATCTGCTCGTTCAGGTCCAAAACCTCTGTCTCTAGGCCACCAATCCGATCCTCGAGTCTCGCCTCCTTAAGCACAGATGTCTCCACTTCATTTGCCCGCTCAGATATGAGGATACAGATAGAATCCGCTAATGCCGCCGCCTCTGCCACAACCGTCATCCTGGCTTTTTCGGCCCTATCCATATCCGCGCTTTTATCGCCAATTCGTCACTCAAGCCATTGTCTCTAGATTCACTCCACCTGAGCCTGAAGGTCAACGCACTCGTCCATAACCCCCTTACTCACCTCAAGTTCGTCCTCTTTGGCTCTCAACGTTCATTCGAGATTGCTACACCTACCGATGGCTCTCACAAGCTCATCGTCCTTCTGCTTCAGCTCATCATCCTTCTGTTCATCTCGTTCCAGGGAGACTGGAATTGACCATCCTCGTTGAGTATGCTTCTCAATGCACAATGTTTGGTACGATACTCCCTATATTTGGACTCCATTCTTTTGTAGAGAGCCTTCCTCTTCTCTTCTCGACGAGCGCACTCGATCTCCAGAATGAGAGTCTGATAAACAGGTAGAAAACAGTCAGCAAAAAAGACGAACAAAGTAAAGGAAATGAAAAGACACGAAAACACCAAAAATAAAGAAAACTTACTCGTAAGGCCATCCCCGAGATACCTAATGACAAGTCGGCATCCTTAAGTGTCTGCAAGGTCCTATTCTCAGCGCCCGTGCAGAGGGGAATTAAAGCTAGGACCACTCTCTCCGAGTTATTAACAGATTGTAGTCCAAGGGAATGACGATGTTTTGGGTAGATCCATCCGTTCTCACCTCTACCTGAGTGAACCCCTCGTCGAACGTTCGCACCTCCTTGGGGTCTATGTTAGAGTCGGACCCATCATCGTCCATGACCATAGTCTTTCCTTTCCCTTTTGGTAGACGAAGATGCGACCTCCACGGCCTCTGACCACCCTCATCCATAGCGACCTCAGTCGCCTCTGACCGCTCTCCTTCTCCACAACTGAAGGGCGTGCAGACTCCACGCCAAAAACAGCATCACTCTCGGGTGCATCCACGACCGTGACCACACTGCCAACCTCAACTCTCCACCTTTTCAGTGGAGCCATTTCCTCCTCGCCCGGTGAAGACTCATCCATTAGATGCAATACAGGGAAGTCCGAAGTCCCCGCTGGTGGAGCAGCAACCCGATGGTCAGGCCCACTCAAAGATGGAGTTTGAGAGGAAGTATTCCTCATGGACTCAGTCAGCACGAACTGCGACTCGATCGAGGCACCCGATTGGAAAAACACGGGAACGGGAGCCTTCTCCTTTTTCGAAGCCCTCCGACCTAACACGAAAGGGAAAACTATAAGTAAAAGAACAAAGGGGACCGTAATGAGGTCTAGGTAGTTAAAAGAACGGAACCCGACTTACTGGTCGAGGGCTTGGGTCCTAATTTCTTGTTGAAAGACACCCAGTCGCGGGTCAACTACTGTGTGGGGCAAGACTCGAGCCACCAGTCATAAATATCAGCGACCAACGAAGGAGGGTGCTTCTCGGCTACACGAAAGGAAAAGAAAAAGATTAAGCCACAAAACAGGGAAAGAGGGGAAGAAGCGTACTTCAACCAACGAGAACACTTACGGGCAATGTTCCACTACTCTGGAAATCCACTAGTGCTCGCCACCACGTGCTCGATTTTGACGAAAAAGAAGTTGAACCAAAATCGAAGATTTGCCTTATTGTCCATTCCTTCCACTAGTCCTTTGGTCCCGTGGTGGCTAAGATGTATCATCGTGTCCCAGTGGAAGTTTGGCGTGAAAAGATGCAACAAATGACGAATAGAGATTCCGTAGCCGGCCAGCTTCGCAAACTTTATCAGCATAAGGAAGAGCGTGTAAATGTAGAGGGAGAGTTGGGTCGGGTAGACGCCATAGTAACGGCAGAATGAGAGAGTAATCCACTTGGAATTGGTAGGCGTAAAACGCGCAGTACCTGGGCCAATGAACCTGGATCACGTCATTCCCAACGGGAACCAGGTCAACGTGAGCGGGGATATTGTATTTGGCCCTGAGTGTGGCTATATGTTTTGCTTCCATTTCGGACTTCACGAGCTTAGGGTCATGCACAGGGTTCTTCGAAAAATCCGACCTGGAGTTTGGGTTATGAGGAACGATCTCTTCCACAGTGGGGAAGCTTTCATCCTCCATAACAATGGCCTTCCCTCCACCAGAAGGCATAGCCACTAATATCGGAGTTGGGTCTGAGATCATCTCAGAGTTAGGAGTTATGCTGGTCATCTTTTGCTAATGTGTATGCTCGGAGCCGAAAGTATAGAAGAAATGGAGATGGGAAGTTACAGGAAATATGAACACAAGAAGAAGGAGAAGAAATGATGGGAAAGATTGAAGAATCAGAGAAGGTAAAAATCTTCTCCAAAGGGTCTATTTATACAAAACCACGTCGTTCAGATCAGTGCAATCAACCATCAAACAGACTAGAATCGAAACGACAGTGGCTCGAGGAACGATGCAATGCATCGGAAAGATGTGTAATGATGACACATGCAACTGTGACATCATCCTAAACCTGCCTCACTGATCGCAACTCTCGGAGCGATACGTCATCACCTCAGCAACAATCACCATTACTCAACCTCCACGTCCGAATTTCTCAAGATTTTCTATTGATGAAGTCTTCTCATTGAGGTCAACCAAAAGACGACCTCGATAACCGGAGGGACTAACTATCTGGGTCAAAATCTGGCTAAGGAGATTCGGCATGAAGAGGTGATCAAATGTGAGAAATGCGGCTCATCATGGGCGACTAGGTCGAGGTCGACCAGGGCTCGACAATATGGAGCCGCCGAACAAACCATTAAGTTCTAGTTCAAGCAACAGGAAAATGAATAACGGCTAGTATAGATTTGGAACTTTCCAAGAGAATATTCTATTGAATATTCCCTCTGTTGTACTTTTTTTAGGGTTTTTGGAAATATCCCATATATATGGTAGAAGAAAGAGGGCAAAAGACATGTAACATTGATTCTGACAAGAACTCTTGTGAAAAGTTGACTCTAGAGAGATAATACAAAATATTTCCTTTCCACAGCGATTCAATTTGTTGTTTGTTCCACCTTTTCTCGCATCAGATCCGAGAAAGCATCATATATCCCCATATCTATTTGTCTTACATTGTTGTCAGAGGAAAGAATCATTCACCTCATTTAATATTTGGGTGAATCATTCTTTCTATTTACATTTATTGACATTTAATATATTTATTGCTCATCATTGTCCTTCCGTCCATTTTTTATAGAAATCATTTTACACCGTTTGTACTAAATTTGTCCAAACATTATTTGGTATTATTTAATGCAATCACATGTTAGATCTAGAACTTATTATATTTAACTAAAATACCCATCACCTTTCTATTGTGATTAGTTTAACAGAATATTTCATACATTTTGGTCAAACAATAGGTTCATTTGGGTATAGGTGTAAATATTATGTTTATAACATTGTTTACCTTGAAATACGAATAACAATTAAATTTTTATTGTAGTTTTAAGGATGCGTGATCTGATTCAATACCAATTGATAAATGGCGAACTAAATAAATGAGTTTAATGGTAAAAATAAACCAAACAGTGTTGTAGCAATATATCGACCTCGATTGAGAACAACCTCGACATCAAGTATTAGGAACAGTAGTGAAATGTAAGCAAATAAAGAGCAGCGTATGTATTATTTCTCACTGAATGTCTCTCCTTACAAATGAATATGGTTCCTCTTTATATAGTAAAGGAATCCTAAATAAGGTACAACTCTAATTTCCAAAATAAATCTCATGATTGATGTCAATAACCGTTAGCAGTTCAATTACTTCCGAGATTTCCGCCGAGATCTATGGTTGATTATTGATATCTCGCTATTCCGTTATTATTCGTTAGTCATGCCTGGTCTCGATCCTCCGTAGATGCGTTGATCTTCGAGCTTTGTACTTTTCCATCGAGCTCAAATTAGTCATATCATGGGCTTGCCTTCGAGTCAGCTCATCGAACTCACGAAGTCGGGTATACCCGATATCGACCGTATACAAATAGTCCCCGTGTTTCTTAGAATAAAATGATAAAAAATAATTTGAGCCTCGATTCCCTGATACCTTGATTATGACGTCGTCTTCATGACATAAGCGATGGATGTGACCGAAACATCCCGTCAAGTCGGTTCCCTAAATCATCAATGCATGTCAGTCAGCGGTCGTTCACTAATGCCATCGAACCGTTGCCACAAGCATGTAAATACCACCTCCTTCATTGAATCACACTTTACTTTCAAAACCTTTTCTCAAATCTTCGCAAGCTTCCCTTCTTCAAGTTCATATCCTTTTGTCAGTTTTGCCATAACACCAATTTCATCTCCTTTCTAGAACTTCATATAGCGATGGATAAAACATCAAAAACTGTCTCCCAAAAAGAAAAAACATCTTCTTCGCGGCCGGCCGGTGATAAAACGCTGGTGGAGCCTCGTATCGATGAGTGCGTCCCTGGACCAATCGAACTGACTTCCGACTTCAAGGTCGATAGACCCTCCTCAGTTCCGGGCCGATATGAGCCCATGTCCGATACATCTGCTCGATATCAGAAGATGATCTCGAGTGGGTGAAAAAGGACTGCAACTGGGAAAATAAAGAAGTGGTGGTTCCTTCCCCTGAGAAGGACATCACTACCTATGTGAAAGGGTATTTGAGTGTGTAAACTTACCCTTTCACATTGGGTCCTGTAGATCCGGTTGTACTCGATTTCTTCCGTCAATATCGGGTGACCCTTGGCCAGATCTACACCTCCTTCTGGCGTATCATCAATTTGCTCAGGTTCTTTTCGAGCAAGGTCGAGGGGATGACTTTCATCCTCGACCATCTGATTAGGTTATACAGCCCTCGCTTTTATCGAGGTGGGTTGATAAATCTCCAGCATCGGACCATGGAGACGCTGTTCTCGAGCATCGATGAAGACAAGGACCGAGGATGGATAGGTCAATTCGTCTGAATCAAGACCTCTGACCTAATTCCAGTCGAGAAAATGCCATTCCCCGGGGAATGGAACATGAAACGTAAGTGCAACCCCATCGATGATGTTTACTGTTTTACCTCTTGTATTTCTTTTTAACTCAGGTTCTCTTTTCATGGTGCAGCTTCCCCTTGGTTCCCTGGTTCAATTCCGGACCTTGCTGGCTGGGTTCGACAACTGGCCTCCACCACTTCTCATGCCGAGCATTGTTAGCGTGATCTGGCTAAGGGTCGTTGGGAGGCTAAAAACCACGGTGAGCTCCTTTGCCTGTATATCGATGTTTCCCCTATAGAGTACTCCTTATTAACTTGGTTTCTTTTTATATAAGTATCGGTGAAAATGTTGTTATGAGGCCACCTCCGCCTGGGGAAGAGGAGGTACCGAAGCCGACCAAATATAGGAAGAGGAGAAGAGCTTCTCCTCCCGATACCCCCAAGCCAAAGAAAAAAAAAGCTCGTAAGTCAAAAGCCAAGCCCTCCGCGCCGCATGCCAACGTAGTCCAACAACTATGAGAGGAAGATGAAGAAGGTGAAGATGATGGCTGCCTGCCGGTAGCTCGAAAGGGGGGAAGTATTTAAGCTTCCAAGAGCATTGAGCCGGTGGAGGTAGAAGCGGCTCAATCTCGGACCGAAGGCATCTCAGAAGAGAGTACGAGCAAAGTCCTCGAGCAATTGGGTGGTGAGGACGCCCCTCGCCGTGATGATTAGCCGACGGGTGTGCCCGAAGGGTCTAGCTCTGAGGCCCTTCAGAGAGAAGATAATTTCCCAAGTAATTCACTTGGGATAATTAACATTGGAGATTCGCCTCTTGGACCTACATTCTCCGAAGGGCAGTTTCAAGATGCTCGGGCCATAGGGACTCCCGATGTAGGGCTGACCCACGAAGGGAACGATATATTCCGGGATTGCTTCACAGGGATCGATGATGGTCCTTATCCGGATGCATCATTCATTTTCGACGAGGCTCTGTGGCTTCTGAAACAAGTAAGTTTCATTTCTTCGTGATTACGCTTGTGTTTAATTCACATCTTTCCGAGCCTAAATTTCTTCATTATGTACAAGATATGGTGCTCCACCGAGAAGCATCTTTCAAATCCCGGGCTGAGCTATCCCTATGTGAGGCTGAGCTCAAGAATATCGTAGAGGAGAGAGATAGCCTCAAACTCCTCTACGTTCAAAAGGAAGAGTAGATCAAGACCCTTCGAGTCGAACTCACAAGAGCTCATCGAGATCAGACCGACCTCATCGAACGGGTAACATAATTTCTTGACAGCTCGTTATGTGTTAACTTGATTTTGGCAATTAATCCTTTTATTTTGCAGGTTCAGCAGAAGGGTGAGCTGGTGAAGCAGCTTCGAGAGGAGACCAAGATGAAGGAGGCCGAAACTCTAGGGTGGAAACAACATATGGAATGTTTGCCTCGGAGAAAGAAGCGCTTCGGGCCCAACTGACTTCGACCGAGTGCCAACATCAAAGTCTGAAGGAGGAAAGTTTGGACGTAGCCCGAAAGATTGAGGAGCTCGAAACTAAGTTGGCTTCTGAGCTTGCAAAGGCTAAGTCTGAGGCAGAGGCGCTTGTGGCCTCTTACCGACTGACGTCGAGGCTGTCAATGTTTAGGCACAGGAGATCTCTGTGTTGCTGAAGTCAAATTGTCATGCGTTGTTGATCATGCTAGGCAAAAATCCCAGAGAGAGACTCTCAAGTAATTGCACGCTCGTGGCTTCGACCTCTTAGCTGACATCGAGAATGCAAAAAGATTTGGAGGTCGAGGCCGCAACATTTCTCTCTGATGAAGAGGACTCTGCTAGTGGGTCCAAAAGTGGAGAATATGGGGATGAGGCCCCCGAAGAAGCGGCTCCCGAAGATGTGGCTCCCGAAGATGTGGCTCCCAAAGTGGACTAGGACTTTAGGATTTTTCTTTTTTTGTATTTTTTTTGTGTAAGGCCCCGTGCGGCCTTTGTAAGAACCTTCTGTAAATAACAAGTCTTTTTTCTAGTTTGCCTCTGATTCGTGGTAGATTCTATTTTGCCTTATGAAACTTTTAATTGTTGTGGTTGAGCGAGCACTGGTTCGAGCTTGAATCAAACCCTTAGGTTTTAAAAGCGAATCCTCGAGTCAACGATATGTTCGAGATTTTGGGTGGATTTATCAATGCCATGACTATATTATCTTTGTGATTAAGTTCGAGTAAGTTCTGAACTTAGAATAAACAAACCCTTAGGTTTTTACCAAATGATGGGTAACCGAGTGAACCTTGGTTCGAATTCAGAGTAAACCCTTAGGTTTTTCCTTTAGTTAGACGAGGGTAAGCTTTGATCTTACAACAACATACTCCTTAGGTTTTTATGATGAATCTTCGCGCTATAATTGACTTTATTCGATCTCGGAATAGCGGAACCCTTTGGTACGAATTGAGCGAGAACAAGGTCTCAAACTCCAATTGTATAGGCCCTTAGGCTCTTTAGATTGGGCCGATTTTGGCCTCTGAAAATGGCTATTGTTTCCTCTTTTCGGCTTAAAAGACTTAGTGAGAATTTCTCTATGCCTTAGCATATGTTTTTTTTATACACATTGGGTTTTTTGAGGGTCCGATGATTGGAACCCCATTTTGTTTTTTTTCTTAACGTGTTTGTGTTAAGATAGTTTGATACCTCTTGAGGTTTTTTCGAAGGCTGATATTATCGAAGCCTTTTAGTTTTTTGATGGCCGATTTTATCGAAGCTATTTTTTAATTGCTTTGCCGAGGGTAGCCTTTTAACCGATTTTTTCAAAGTATTTGAAGGCCTTTTGTTTATTGCAGAATTCGGACGTCTTCGATCCCCGTTATTCCGGTCATAGACTTAGTGTGGTTGTAGCCTTCTGGTATGTCTTCTTGGACTTATTTCCCGATAATATTTCGAACTTGTTCGAAATGTTAGTCCCCGAGTATGATGGCCTTGGCCTATATATCGAGGGGTGCCTCTTTGAGGTCTTGTGCCTTAAAATTTGGATGACTCGATTATGCAGTCCCCAAGTGTTCGAAGTATATCTGCACTTGGCTCTTGAGCCATTTTTCACAATATCACAAGTATGAGTTTTGCATAATAGACCAGAATCGTAAGTATGAGATTTGTATAATAGAAAATTTTCCTCGAGACACGAGATGTTCGATAAAGAAAGAATGTTTCTTTGAATAATTTATACATGCATACATGTCTTGTCATCGGGACTCGGCTAATCTATATGGACACGGTTCATTTGATTGTTTGGCCTATTACAAAGTTTTTCCTATCGAGGCCCATTGACACGAGAGATATTTCTCGAACACATAACATCCGAGGGTGATGCCCCCCAGTATTCGAGGTTGATTGCAAAGAGTCCTTGGATACTGTTGAATTATCCTCAGGTAGCACATAATTGTTACCTCGTTAAAAACATCTCCGTAAAAACCCATTTGGATAAAAACTGATCTAAGGGAAAAAGAGTGCAACGCGTACTTTAAAACCTGAGGTCTCGATGTCTTTGGTCGGACTCCTGAAATAAGTTAGTTCTAAATACGTATATAAACGAAAGAAAAGAGAAAGTCATACCTTAACAATAGTATCGCTTGAGAAGTGATATGTTCCAGTTATTCGGTAGTGGTTCGCCGCTCATCGTTCCGAGTTTGTAAGATCCTTTCCCGACTATGTCGAGGATTTGGTAGGGTCCTTCCCAATTAGGGCCGATTTTCCCTTCATTAGGATCCCGAATGTTGATGGTGACTTTTCTTAGGACTAAGTCCCCAACTCTGAAGTGGCGAAGGTTGGTTCTCCTGTTGTAGTACCTTTCGATTCGTTGCTTTTGTGCAACCATTCGTACGAGTGCAACTTCTCATTTTTCATTTAACAACTCGAGGCTGGTATTCATAGACTCGCAGTTTGATTCCTCCGTTTCACATCAAAACTTGGCGCTGGGCTCTCCGACATCGACTGGTATCAAGGTTTCGGAGCCATATACTAAGGAAAATGGAGTTGCTCTTGTACTGGACTTCGACGTTGTCCGATATGCCCATAGGACCTCGGGTAATATTTTCCTCCATTTCCCTTTAGCTTCGTTTAGCATTTTCTTCAAGTTTTGGATGATAGTATTGTTTGTTGATTCGGCCTGTCCGTTCCCACTAGGCTGATATGGTGTTGATAGTATCCTTTTTATTTTATGATTCTCGAGGAATTTTGTTACTTTGCTGCCGACGAACTGTTTGGCATTGTCACATACTATTTCTGTGGGTATCCCAAATTGACATGCGATGTGATCCCATATGAAATCTATCATTTCTTTGTCCCTAACTTTTTTGAAGGCCTGTTCTTCAACCCATTTAGAGAAATAGTCAGTCATAAATAAAATGAACTTAGCTTTACCTGGGGCCGATGGCAGAGGGCCGACGATGTCCATTCCCCATTTCATGAATGGCTATGGGGATAGGACCGAGTGAATTTGTTCACCTGTCTGGTGGATCATCGGTGCAAACCTTTAACATTTATCGCATCGTTGAACGAACTCCTTCGAGTCTTTTTCCATGCTATCCTAATAATATCTTGCTCTGACGACTTTTCAAACCAATGACTCCGCGCCAGAATGGTTCCCACAAGTGCCTTCATGGATTTCTCGCAGAATATAGTCATTATATCCCGGTCCTAAGCATACTGCCAACGGACCATCGAACGTCCTTCTGTATAGTGTTTCGTCTTCGTCTAGTGTGAAACGAGTGACTTTAGTTCATAAGGCCCTCAATTTTTTAGGATCCGATGGGAGCTTTCCGTTCTTCAAGTACTCGATGTATTTATTTCCCTAGCCTCAAGTTAAGCTCGTAGAATTTATTTCGGCATGTACTTCCTCGATCACAGACCTCGAGAGTTGGACGACAGTCCCCGAGATGACCTCATCTTTTTCGACCGATGACCCCAAATTGGCAAGTGCATCGGCCTTGGTGTTTTGTTCTCGAGGTATATGTTGTAAAGTCCATTCTTTAAAACGGTGCAAGGTTACCTACTATTTTTCTAAGTACCTTTGCATCCTATCCTCTCTAACTTTGAAGGTTTCGTTTACTTGATTCACTACCAGTAGAGAGTCGCACTTAGCTTCAACGACTTCTGCTCCCAAGCTTTTAGCTAGCTCGAGACCTTCAATCATGGCCTCATACTCGGCCTCGTTGTTAGTCAATTTGGAAGTTTTAATGGATTTTCTAACAATGCTACCCGTGGGCGGCTTCAAAACAATGACGATCCCGGACCCTTTCACATTCGAGGCACCGTCCTTGAAGAGGGTCCACACCCCTCATGATGTACCTTATTTTAGTAGAAGTTCCTTTTCCACTTCAGGTACGAAGGTTGGCGTGAAATCAGCCACAAAGCCTGCCAAAATTTGAAACTTGATGGACGTTCGGGGTTGATATTCAATATCGTAACCGCTGAGTTTGACGGCCCATTTGACCTCGTCCCGATAATTCGGGTTTGTGCAAAAAATTACAGAGTGGGTAAGTGGTTATCACACATATGGGGTGACATTGGAAATATGGCTTTAATTTTCTAGAGACGCTTATTAGTGCAAGTGCCAATTTCTCTAAGTGCGGATACCTAGTTTCAGCATCTCCTAAGGTTCGACTTACGTAATAAACAGGAAACTACGTACCTTGATCTTCTCGAACTAGGACACCACTTACCGCGATCTCGGACACCGCCAAGTATAAGTAAAGCTTCTCATCTGCCTTCGAAGTGTGAAGTAGAGGTGGGCTCGATAAATATCGCTTCAATTCTTCTAATACCTGTTAACATTCTGGGGTCCATGCGAAATCATTTTTCTTTTTGAGTAAGGATAAAAACATGTGGCTCCGATCTGATGACCTCGAGATGAACCGACCTAAGGCAGGTATCCGTCCAGTTAGCCTTTGCACGGGTTTTACACTATCTAAGACGGTGATGTCCTCGATGGCCTTGATCTTATCGGGGTTGATTTCGATTCCCCGATTTGATACCATGAAGCTGAGGAACTTGCCCGAGCCGACCCTGAAAGCACATTTCTCGAGGTTCAGCTTCATGTTGTATCTCCTCAAGATTTCGAATGTTTCCTACAAATGATCCAAATGGTCCTCTGCACGCAGGGACTTAACTAATATGTCATCAATGTAAACATCCATTGATTTACCTATTTGTTATTCGAACATTTTGTTAACTAGGCATTCATATGTATCTCCTACATTTTTTTAGCCTGAAGGGCATTACATTATAACAATAGGTCTCATACTTAGTGATAAAATAAGTTTTTTCTTGGTCTTCTGGGTCCATTTGGATTTGATTGTACCCAGAATAGACGTCGAGAAAAGTAAGGATCTCGTGGCCGGCCGCAGCATCGATCATGCGATCAATGTTAGGCAAAGGAAAATAGTCTTTAGGACATGCTTTGTTCAATTTCTTATAGTCTACACACATTCTAAGTTTGTTCCCCTTTTTGGGGACTACGACTACATTAGCTAACCATTTGGATATTTTACTTCCTGAATGGATCCTATTTTGAGAAGTTTGGTTACCTCGTCCTTTATGAAGGCATGCTTTACCTCGGACTGGGGCCTTCTCTTTTATTTTATCGGCCTGAACTTGGGATCCAGGATCAGTCGATGCGTTGTTATCTCCAGTGGGATTCCTATCATGTCTAAATGGGACCATTCAAAGCAGTCCATGTTATTAATAAGAAATTGAATGAGTTTTTTCCTGAGTTCGGGGGTTAACCCCGTTCCCAGGTATACCTTTCATTCGGGAAGGTACTCGATTAGTATCACCTGTTCCAGCTCCTCGACCGTTGACTTGGTAGCATCTGATTCTTCGGGAACAACAAAAGCTCGATCTTCTTCTTCGTCTACACCCGTTTCTCCGATTCGGTCGAGGCTGGAGGCGGTGATTGCTATTTGGAAGTCTGTATATCTTTGGTGCTCGATTTTTTTGAAGTCGAAAGTGTTGATATCGGCGGTACCTCATCGACCAAAAACATTTCCTTTGCGGCATATTGTTCCCCGTAAACTGTTTTCACACCATCCATCGTCGGGAACTTCATCATTTGGTGGAGGGTTGACGGTACTGCCCTCATGTTGTGGATCCAAGTCCTTCCGAGCAGTGCATTATATCTCATGCCGCCTTTGATGACATGGAATTTTGTGTCTTGGATGGTTCCGACCACGTTTACCGGTAGGATTATCTCCATGTTTGTTGTTTCACTAGCCATGTTGAAGCCGTTTAGGACTCAAGATGCAGGTACAATTTGGTCTTACAGGCTGAGCTGCTCTATGACCCTCGATCTGATGATGTTTGCTGAGCTACCTGGATCCATAGAACACGTTTAACTTGAATTTTATTCAACAAAATAGAAATTACCAGGGCGTCGTTGTGCGACTAAGAAATGACTTCCACTTCTTCGTCATTTAATGATAAAGTGTCTTCGGGCGCATAGTCTCGAGTCTGTTTCTCTCTAGTGATAGACACCTTAGTGTGTTTGAATATAGGTCCTTGTGGGACGTCAACCCTGCCGACGATCATGTGAATGACATGTTGAGGTTCTTCTTGTTCATTCTTTTTGTTGGCATCTCTTTCTCGGAAGTGATTTTTAGCTCGATCTCTAAGGAACTCTCGAAGATGGCCTTCGTTGAATAGTCGAGCTACCTCCTTCCTCAACTGCTTGCAGTCTTTGGTCTTATGGCCATGTGTGCCATGATATTTACACATTAAATTTGGGTTCCTTTAGGAAGGATCGGTCTGTATAGGTCTGGACCACCTAGTATCTTTGATCATTCTGATAGCTGATACAATCCCCGATAGATCGACGCTGAAATTGTACTCCAATAGCCGTGGTGCTTCTGTGGGATATGCATATTTGTCGAAGCCAGTTTTACTCATAATTCCCCGAGAATTTTGCCCTTGGTCACTTCTTCGATCGTTACGGGTGGAATAGCGTCACGGACCGTTATTCCTTCAATCTGCAATATATGGCTGGTACCGATCTTTATTCGACCTTGGTTCTCTACAATGTCCCTCTGGTTTTTACCTGTCGACTGGTTTGGATGTACTTAATTGGAAGGGGCTCCCAACTGGTCGTCTTCGACCCTGATCTTCGACCGATATCGGTTGTGAATATCTGCCCAAGTCACAGCTGGGTACTCGACCAGATTTTATTTCAACTGATGTGATGCTATTAAACTCCGTTCATTCAACCCTTTGGTGAAAGCCTGAACAGCCCAATCATCTGTTACCGGTGGCAACTCCATGCGTTCCATTTGAAATCGAGATACGAACTCCCTTAGCATCTCATTATCTCTCTGTCTTACTTTGAAGAGATCTGATTTCCTTGTTGCAACCTTTATGGCCCCGGCGTGCGTTTTTACGAAAGAATCCGCCAATATGGCGAATGAATTGATGGAATTTGGCGGCAAGTTGTGATACCAAATCATAGCTCCCTTCGACAGGGTCTCTCAAAATTTTTCCAGCAACACAGACTCGATTTCTTCATCCTCCAAATCATTACCCTTAATGGAACATGTGTAAGAGGTAACGTGCTCATTGGGGTCAGAGGTCCCGTTGTATTTAGGTATGTCATGCATACGAAACTTCTTTGGAGATGGCTTCGGAGCCACACTCGGAGGGAATGGTTTTTGCAGAAACTTCATTAAATCCATCCCTTTCAATATTGGTGGTGCCCTCGGTATCTGGTCAACTCGGGAGTTGTAAGTCTCCACCTTTTTATCGTTGGCCTTGATTTTCCTCTCTCCTGATTCAATTATCTTAGTGAGCTCCTCGAGCATCCTCATTATAGCAAGATCGGTCGTCGAGGTGTTATCACCCGATCTTTCAAGCACCGACTTGGTACGTTGAGTAGCCTCCTGCTTGACCCTATTTGGTGCTCTATGCTGATTTTGTAACTGATCAATGGCGGTTTGTTGAGCTTGAAGCATTTTGAATATTACTTGGAGACTAACTCCTTCGTCTCCTCTGCCCTGAGTACCTTGACCGTCAGTTCGACATTCTCTACGTACACTTCCCTCGAGATCTGTGCATAAGTCCGCATTCAGAGCAACATGCGAACTAACGTCGACCGGGTTGACGGGCGGTGCTCCTCCAAGATCAGCCTGTGGTACTTTGATTACTGGAGCAATAATATTCTCGTTTTCCCTATGAAGTCCGAGGCCATTATCGCCGTGTGTGGATGTGTTTTGTGAGTTTGACATGATTCAACCTGAAAACAAAAATTCTTGACAAGAACAAGTGTAAAATAGTGTGTTTTACCAGAATTAGCACTGAACAATTACTATTATCCTTAGCCCCACGGTGGGAGCCAAAATGTTTACCTCGAAATACAAATAACAATTAAATATGTATTGTGGTTTTAAGGATACGCGATCTGATTCAATACCAATTGATAAATGACGAATTAAATAAATGAGTTGAACGGTAAAAATAAACCAAACCAGTGTTGTAGCAATATATCGACCTCGATTGAGAACAACCTCGAGATCAAGTATTAAGAACAGTAAGAACAGTAGTGAAATGTAAGAAAATAAAGAGCAGCGTATGTATTATTTCTCAGTGAATGTCTCTCCTTACAAATGAATATGGTTCCTATGTATATAATAGAGGAATCTTAAATAAGGTAAAACTCTAATTTCAGAAATAAATCTCATGATTGATGTCAATAACCATTAACATTTCAATTACTTCCGAGATTTCTGCCGAGATCTATAGTTGATTATTGATATCTCGCGACGCCTGTCATGCCTGGTCTCGATCCTCCACAGATGCTTCGATCTTCGAGCTTCGTACTTTGACATCGAGATCGAATTAGTCTTATCATGGGCTTGCCTTCGAGTCAGCTCATCGAACTCACGAAATCGGGCATACCCGGTTTCGATCGAATACAAACACTAACTTTGTTTCTTGTTTTATAAGGATGTTAAGATTTGAAGAAAGGTGTAATGACCCGACCGGTCATTTTGAGAATTTAAGCTTCATTTGGTGTCATAAGGTCTTGAACAATTTCACACTGGGTATACCAACCTATGTGCATGGTTGGATTCAGTTACCGGATAATCCAGAGTCGAATTGGGAGGTAAATTTCAATTTTTGGAAGCTTAAGTGATGAAAGCTGACCGGAGGTTTGATTTTGTGTAAACGGCCTCGAAATGAGTTTCGGGTGATGTCAACAGCTTTGTATGATGATTTTGGATTTAGCGCGCGTCCGAAATTAGTTTTGGAGGTCCGTAGTGTAATTTGAAGTAATTTGGCGAAAGTTAGAATTTCGGCCGATAGATGAAATTTTGATATCGGGATCGGAATTGAATTCCGGGAATGGCTGTAGGTCCTTTGTGTTATTTGTGACTTATCTGCAAAATTTCACATCATACCGGATTGAATTAATAGGTTTCGGCACGAGTTTTGATATTTGAAGATTTGAGAAATTCATAAGTTTGATTTTTGGTTTGATTCATTGTTTTGGTGTTGTTTTATGTGATTTGAAACCTCGAGTGAGTCTGTGTTAGGTTATATGACTTGTTTGTGTGATTAGATGGGGTCCCGGGGGTCTCGGGTGGATTTCGGATGAGCTTCGGGCATTTTTCCTTATTTTTGGACTACTGTATGTTTTCTGATGTTTTCTTCTATGCGATCACATAGGCATAGATGTGATCGCATAATGTTCTGTGAGCCGTCCAGCTTTTCCTTCTACGCGATCGCATAGCTTCAGACGCGATCGCATATGTCCACCTTCTCCTTCTTCGTGATCGCACTCCTAGTGCGGCGTTCGCGATGCACAACTGGGTAGTAGCCTTTTTCCATTCTATGCGATCACATTACCTTACCCGCGATCGCGGAGTACAAATTGACCAGGGGTATTTTTCCTTCTATGTGATCGCATCTTCTCGTCCGCGATCACATTGAACAAAATACCTGGGCAGACAGTTTATATTTTCAAAACCGAGGGTCTCACCATTTTTATCATAATTTGACTTCTAGAGCTCGGTTCTTGGCGATTCTTTGAGGGTTTTTCACACAATTCAATTGGGTAAGTGTTCTTCAACTAGAATTAAATATATTCCATGAATTAGTCCTTGTTTTTATCATTTAAATTGTGTTTTGAGTTGAGGAAAATGTGAGTTTTGGAAGAAAACTTCTAAACTAAAAATTCATGATTTGAGGAACCAAATGATATCGGAATTTGGTAAATTTTGTATGGTTGAACTCGTATTGGAATGGGTAATCGGATTTTGTAAAATTTGTCAGGTTCTGAGGTGCGAGCCGGGGGTCGACTTTTGGGTCAATTTTTATATTTTTGTAAAGTATGAGACTTTATTATTCAGAATGGTTCCTTATACGTTTTATGTGTATTTTGAAGTTGTTTTAGTGGATTTTGAGCCGTCCAGAGGTCTTTTCGCCCGAGAATAAGTATCTTGCCTAACTTTGTGTAGGGGAACTACCCCTTAGGATTGAGTCTTCTATGTTGATTGTAGCCCGTGTACGTGAGGTGACGAGTATGTACTCGGACTTATTTGCAAATAGATTGGCCTTTTAGGATTCTTAGATCCTTATATTCCCTATGTATGAAGTTGTATTTGTTATATCTGAGTTCCGATTGCTAGTTAATCTCTTTCAACTTAAACTAGAAGTTACTTGCTTAGTTTCCCCTTGTTGCTTATTTGATCTTAAGTGACTTAACTAAAGACTTTACCTTTCCTACGGTCGTGCTATATCTTCCTTCATAAACTGCCTATTTGACTAAAATCAGCATAATCTCGCCCTATAATTATTTAGTAGTAATTAGAGTATTATATGTTGGTGTCAAGCATGCACGTGGGTCGTATATTGTGATTGATATGATCTTTCATTAAGCACTACTTAGGCTTAACTTGATGATTATGCATGTTGATGATTCTCTTGGCATATCCTATTGCAGAGCATTGATTCAAGTTGGGATTTATTTCATGAAGCTAATTAATTAAGCAAGATTGGTTATAGCTATTTCCCTTGCTGGGATGATATTGTTTCCATTGTTGACTCCCTTGCCGGGACAGTATGATTTCTATTATTGTTTATGTTGTTGATTCCCTTGTCTGAATACTATCATTTCATTTGTTTGGGTGAGAAAGAGTGTAAAGCACGAAGGGTGATGCCGTGCCATTGTTCATATTCATTATCATGTGAGGAAAGAGTGTAAAACACGAAGGGTGATGTCGTGCCATACTGTTGAGAGTAAAAGCACGAAGGTTGATGTCGTGCCATTGTTTATATTCATTATCATGTGAGGAAAGAGTGTAAAGCACGAAGGATGATGCCGTGCCATGCTATTGAGAGTAAAAGCACGAAGGTTGATGTCGTGCCATGTTATTGAAATTAAAAGCATAAAGGGTGATGTCGTGCCATATTATTGAGAGTAAAAGCACGAAGGTTGATGCCGTTCCATGTTATTGAAATTAAAAGCACAAAGGGTGATGTTGTGCCATATTATTGTGAGTTCATGGCACGAAGGGTGTTTCCGTGCAGGTGAGGATGAGAGACATGCATTATGATGTGATATATGTTTCCCCGTGTATACATTGTGCCTTTACTTCGAGTTGTTACTGTTGTGCTTACATATTTGGTGTGACTTATTCTTGTTGTCATGTACTTGACTTTTATCTCAATTGTTGTTGCACTGTCCATATCTTTTACATGCTTAATTTTCTTAATTTACGTGTCGTATCTGCCGATTCCTATGAGAAGGACGAGAGTAAAAGCACGAAGGGTGATGCGGTGCACTTGTTCTATCAAAAACTAAGTTTGAAATACATTTATTGGGAAAATATATTATTAAAAACGCTTATCTTGAAAAAATTACATCTAAAGACTTCCCTTCTGTAAAGTATATATATACGTATTCTGAGGAAGTACCTTTCAAAAGAAATTTCCTATTTTGAAATGAATATATTTAAGGTCTTTAATATAAAATGGTGGGTGAAAGGTTATATTCGAAGGTTTGATTAAATTGTTGGAGTTGTTGGCTAAGATCAGAGGTGGAGATTATCGCGGTGATGAATTATTTGTTATTATTGTATTGTGGGTTTCGGTTTTTGGCTGTGTTCCCGTCCATTTTTTTCTGTGTAATATTATGATATTTCATCGATTTATTATTGTTTTCCTCCCGCATTGCATTGTTATGTAGTTAATTATATTGTGTAATCTTTGTAAAATGTCATATTCCGTCATTTTCTATATTTATTCATGTTTGTTATATTAGACCAGTGGGTGTCTTGACTAGTCCTTGTCACTACTTCACGGAGGTTAGTCTTGATACTTACTGGGCACCGTTGTGGTGTGCTCATACTACTCTTCTGTACATTTTTGTGCAGATTCCAGGTTTTCGCATAGCCGGCCGATTGATTATTAGTAGCGCGGTTGCTGTTGTGGAGACTCAAGGTAAAAGCGCTTAAGCGTTCGCCATTTCGGAGTCACCATCTTATATTTATGTTTGCACTGTTGTACTTATTTCCGAACAGTGGTATTTTTAGGAGTTTTAATGTACTTTCTTTAAAGCTTATGACTTGTACTACCGGGTTTTGGGAAGATACAATGTGTAAAGAATTATCTATTTCAGAAAAGTATTAGATTCTATTTATTATTGTTGTTATTCCATGAATATTAGACTTACCTAGTCCTTAAGACTATGTGTCATCACGATACCTAACGGAGAGAAATTAAATCGTGACAAAAGGCAAAAAAGAAAGTTAAAAGAAGAGAATATTATTTTCCGTGTGGACATCATGCTCTTGATTTTACATTCATTTTGTACACTATTAAAATTTTATATCATACATTTAATAAAATTTGTGATCTCAAATATTAAATTAATAAAAATGACTCAGATTTGTTAAAATGTGGGGCAACGCATGTGAGTTGCATAAATGTGCGAGTGTGAATAGCTTTATGTAGTCAGACTTTTGCAAATATTAGCAAAAGATGCAGCTAAGAACTGGAAAACGAAAAGATATATTCATATTTTCATGAATTTCACTACACACAGATAAAAATTATATTTAACTAAAAAATCTAAACCACTAGTACTCACTCTATGACCTACGTCCTTATAGGCCTAATACTTTCTTTGGTCAACAACTTGATTTTTGTAAAAGTCATTGCTAGCATTCCAACATTGCTATCTCGCTTAAATTCAATTTTCAAACCTTCACAAGTGATTTATAATTTTCATAATGTATGGGATGTTATGCCTCATGGTGACTTATTTAAACTTTTCCATTTAAATTTATGATAAATTTTGTGAAATGACCAGAAGCAAGATTATTTATAGTGGCATTCGACAATTTAATTTCCATAACTCTCAGGCAAAGCTCCAAAAGCTGAATCAATAAAGTTTGACCTTTCTCATCTTGATAAAATTTAGGAGAAATATTACTTTTCCAAAGAATTATATCATTATAGGTAATTTTGGCGTCAAAGTCATCATAGAAGAAAATATAATCAACGGTAGGGTTCTTGACTAAGAAAGTGAGCTTCCAACTTTCAGGATTATTCAAGGATAAAGGTGAGAATGCTTAACATAGAAAAGAAAAGAGTGAAGGAGAGACCTACGTAATACAAAACTTAAAGTCTTGGACTTCTTTCAGAATCCTAGGGTCTTGAACTTCTTTAATAGCCTTCGGAAAGTATAAATACAAAGCTAGTACGACACCCAATGTTATAGTAAGTATTCCATTCAGCATGCCCAATTCGCACCAAGAATTTTCGGCCAAATCAATTATTTTAATATTATCAGCAGATTTTTCCATTTGTTAAGAAAGGTAGAATAATACCAGAGAAAAGGTTAGAAAGTGAATTGCAGGTAGCAAATTTGTGATGGAAATTAATTACAAGTATAACATTTTTGTGTGTGTGTTTCTGTAGATTAGAGGGAGAATTGAAAATAATATTTAGAGTAATAATAATTACAGGGTTTTCCTTTCCATTTTAGACCAAAAAAAAGAGTTCGTTTTTTAGTTTTTTCCCGTGACAACTCTCTCTCTCTCTTGCGCGGCATCACGTTGAATCTCTCTCTCTCTCTCTCTCTCTCTCTCTCTTTGGGTTTCAGAAGAAAAGGTAAGCTCCTTTTTACAGATCCATTTTCGAATCTTCAATTCTTTTTCTTCGTTCAATTTTGTTAACTGCTTTTCAACGCCTTCGATTTGTTTCCTACTTACATCTGTATCCATTTTGACTGTTGTTATAGAAACTTGACATTTTATGCTGCTTGTGTTACTGAATAGATGTAATTCATGTTTTGTATTGATTAGGTGTGAAGTAATTGACATTTACTCGTGGCATTATAACATTTATCCTAGTTTAAGATTAAGGACTAGTTGATTGATTGATTGATTGCCAGCATATACATTGCTGATTTTATAATTTACTCTGTCCGAAAATGTCTGTCACTTTTTAACTTTAGAGATTCAAATTAAAGTGATATTTAACCAGCTTTTAAAATGTCTTTTTTGCTCGTTTTGATATGAGGAGAATTGCGACTTATAGAATTCTTTTATCTAGTTTAAAAAGGTAAAGTAATCTAATCAGATTTAACTTAGGAAATAGTCGAATTGACCTACATAAATCTAATTAGATTTAAAACTATTGTTAATGGTTGATTATTGGTGTATTATTGTTCATCTTGACCTAGGTAAGGAAAAATTGCAAAACGAATTGTGACGACAACTCTTATCCTAGTTTCTTATTGAGTATAGTTGATGATTGATTTTGGTGTATTATTGTTCATTTTTCTTTTTGTTCTGTTATTCAGGTTAAGCATGGGCGAGGCACAAAACAATATCGACATGGACGAAGGAACCCTGGAGGTTGGAATGGGTACGTTTATACTATCCTCTTCTTTTTAGCCCCTTCTGTTTGCTGGATTGAAGTCTATTTATGATTGTCATGATATAGATAAGAGCTAAGTTAAACATGCTGTATGAGCTGAATGCCTCTGGGGTCCTTGCTTTACTGATAAAGTTTTCTCAATTTGGGAGAGAAGTGCACTTAAAACCCCTTCTGATTTTCTTTTGAGTAGTTTGCATGCGGATGAGAGTGGTGTTTCTATTTCCTGATTTTAGCAGACCTCATTTATTAATCAGAGCAATCATTTCATTAGTATTTATTAATTTTTGTAGTTAGCAGGATTTCATTGGTAAAACTAGTATTAAAAAGTAAAAACCATGAATAGAGTGTGATGTACCTTCTGCTCATATGCTGGAATGAGAATATGTAATTAGATTATCAATAATAAATTTTTTCTGGTTCTCTCTTATTGAGAACAACCTTTCTACCTGCATTAGGAAGGGGTAAGGTCTGCGTACAGACTACCCTTCCCAGACCCCACCTGTTGGTAACATACTGGGTTTGTTGTTGTTGTTGTTGTTCTCTCTTATTATGTAACTTTCAGTCTAAACTCAGACATTTGTTAAAATTTCTATCTAAGACTGATGGTGACTTAAGTTAGCGTTTCATAAAAATAAAATGAATAAAAGAACAAGATATGGAAGGTGACTCCTAATGCTGTGTAAATTGCAGAATATAGAACTGTCTCGGGTGTTGCTGGACCACTTGTTATCCTTGACAAAGTTAAGGTAATCTGTGTGCACTTTGCTTTTGATATATATATATATTTTGGGTTTAATGTAGTTTGCTGTAGCTTTTGTGTAAATGCAACTGGAATAATGTGTGCATGTGTTTCTCTTGTCAGGGACCCAAGTACCAGGAGATTGTTAATATTCGTTTGGGAGATGGAACAACTCGACGTGGACAAGTTCTAGAAGTTGACGGGGAAAAAGCAGTTGTTCAGGTTATTATTCTTTAGCATCGCTTATGGCTAGATTTGACTTTAGACAATATTTTATCTACTAATAATTAGAACCTTCCAACAATTCTATAAAAATTGAATCTGCTAACACGTGGTCATTTCCTCTTCTACTTTTACCAGGTTTTTGAAGGAACATCTGGAATTGACAACAAATACACGACTGTGCAGTTTACGGGGGAGGTACTTTATAACTCATTTTTTGCTCCTGACATTTGCTCCGAAGAGAGGTCTGGCCCTTCCCCGAGCCCTGCGTGAATGCAGGATGCTTTATGTACTGGGCTGCCCTTTTACTTTTGCTCCTTAAAATCTAATCAACATAAATCATGAAAAGAAGGTCCTTTGTTTTCATGAATTTCATTCAGGTCCATTAACATTGGACTGGAATTATATGCATTCTCCCTTTTTAGTCTTTTGATCTTCTCTCTTGCATTCAAAGCATTGTATATGGCATGCAAATACTTGTCGAGCACAATACCTTGACATAGTGTTAACATGCAACTTGTTTTGCATTTGCTCTATAATGGAAAAGAAAAAGAATGAGATGGATCAGCAAAGTAGGTACTAATCATATGGGCTATTATCGCCGATCAAAAATAAAATCATATGGGCTATTATTAAAAAAAAAATTTGTAGAGAACATATTGCTTCTATGCTTCTACTGGTTTAGCATTTTCACTACGTTGTAACAGTGAACATCATGTTTGCAGGTTTTAAAGACACCAGTCTCACTCGATATGCTTGGACGCATCTTTAATGGTTCTGGAAAGCCTATTGACAATGGTCCTCCTATTTTACCTGAGGCCTACAGGGATATTTCTGGCAAGTTCTTAGTTCAAGCAAGTCCAGCTTTGGTTGTCATATAAGATTTCTCCTTTAATATTGTGCTACATGTAACTTGTCCATCCTAGGGAGTTCTATCAACCCAAGTGAGAGAACATATCCTGAAGAGATGATACAGACCGGAATTTCAACAATTGACGTCATGAATTCAATTGCTAGGGGGCAGAAAATTCCTCTTTTCTCTGCTGCCGGTCTCCCTCATAATGAAATTGCTGCACAAATCTGTCGACAGGCTGGTCTAGTGAAGAGGTTGGAGAAGTCTGAAAGTCTTCTTGAGGTTAGCAACTTCTTGTATTGTACTCCAACCTTCCATTTCTACACAACTTTCACAGATTGTCAAACTATAACCATTAGCGCATATTAGAGAACACCTATTGCTAGATAATCCTAAATACAGAGTATTAAAATATTATGGATCCAAACAGAGTATTTATGATTTTGAGGATTCATTAAGCCGACCCAACTAGCTTTCTTTGGGTCAAACTACTATTCAACCTTGTCTTAAACTCCATACCCAGTAAAATACCGTCTTGTCTTATGAAATAGAACAAGGAGCTATTGTATTTCGAACATCCAAATATGTTGATAATAGGAGGTCTGCCCATTGCTTGAAATGGTCATTGAAACATGAAACTGTCTTTCTAAAGCCTAAATGCGATATTGGTGGATTTAAGAATTTTATTGTTATCATTTAACACGATAGCCTTAGGTTACTGCATTGAAGGACCTCGTCACAGCATTATGTCCAAGATGATAAAGAACAAAATATATGAGTCTGCATTTTTTTTTTCTCTTCTTGTAAAGTTGGTTAACATAAATCTCTAAAAGAGAAAACTGACTTAAGTGTTAAACGTTTTCAGAAAGATGTGAAAAACTGTTAGTTCCTCTCTCATTCCTTCTCTAATCTACCAGTGAATAGCTGGACTTGTGCTTCAGTTTCCACATTTTGGTGATTGAGTTGGATTCACATTGATCTAATTCTCAATTTTCTTCCTTGGTGTTCCAGAAAAGTGAAGATGACAATTTTGCCATAGTCTTTGCTGCGATGGGAGTGAACATGGAAACCGCACAATTTTTCAAACGAGATTTTGAGGAAAATGGATCCATGGAGAGAGTGACACTTTTCTTAAATCTGGTGATGCTTGGATTTCGACTCTGGCTAACAATTAAATATTTTGTTCTCCAAGATAATAATACTTTTTTAAGGTGAAGCTCATTCTTATCTCCTATGTTTTTTTCTCATAGGCAAATGATCCTACAATAGAACGTATTATTACTCCCAGAATTGCTCTGACAACTGCAGAATATTTAGCATATGAATGCGGGAAGCATGTGCTTGTCATTTTAACTGATATGAGTTCATATGCTGATGCTCTCCGTGAGGTATTGTTTTTCAAGAGTATGTCATAGCATTTCAGATTTATCTACTTATGATTGTGTTTTGTATGGATCTTTTGTTATAACTTAATATCAGTACAGCTCGGTTATGCAGTTTAATCTAGTGTTTTGAAAGCGAAAACCACAAAAAAGGTGAAGAGGTTCATGGGAATTGAAGCGAAATGCAAGAAGTGAAGTGCACGATTTATGGAAATTAAAAAGAACACAAACATTTGTGGATTTAGTACTTCACTAGTCACCTGATTAAAAAAAAAATTAGTACGTCACTACCAAATTGCAATCAAAATAAGTAGCTTCAGCTTCTCATATACAATCATACCATTTTAATCCATCTCGTCTAAATTGGGATTTGAAGAATCTGCAGCTTCTCTTTTGGATCACTTTGTGCTTCGTCGTTCGAAGCACACACTTCTCTGAAGTGCATGGCTTCACTTCTCGTTTTTTATCACATTGTTGCTTTAAGTGATAAATTGATGGATTTTAATAATGCTGGTCTTATCAGAAGTTCTGTGTTTTCTTTTTAGACCACTGGGATCATACAATTCTCATCCTCCCACAGGTATCTGCTGCCCGAGAAGAAGTGCCTGGAAGGCGTGGATATCCTGGTTATATGTATACTGATCTGGCAACAATCTATGAACGAGCTGGGCGTATCGAGGGAAGGACGGGCTCCATCACGCAAATTCCAATTCTGACCATGCCAAATGATGGTAACTCACTGTCAATCAATTCTTTTTTGGTTATTGCTTCTACTTCTGATTTCACAGTTATATTTGTTTACAAATCCTTACTTTCTGTCGTTTCGAACAGATATTACACACCCAACTCCAGATCTTACAGGTTATATCACAGAAGGACAAATATATATAGACCGACAGCTTCATAACCGGCAGGTATTATATAGCTCTCAGGCTGAGTACTCATACACACTACCAAAGGGGTAAAATTGTTGATTGTTATAGATCTTATGAGTAAGTGAGCGTTAATCTAGCTAAATTAGGTTATTTTCAGCTCTCTACTTTCTCAATCTTTTACTGTTGTTGATGATAGGAAAGCATTGATTTGTTTCTCTAGATTGTTAACCTGAATTTAGTTTACCCTATTTTCGGAAACTAAGATAAGAAAGGAAAGGACCAGAAATGTTCTAGAGGGAAAATAGACAGAAAGGGGAACAATGATTAATGAACTCTTTGTTCTATTGTTAGCTAAAACGTGGGAAAATTTGTGAATTTTTAACTTCTACTTTCCCTTCTCTTCTCTTCCCTCAATTCCAAGCACAGCCTCAGAAAAATGGATACGTAAATAGTACTTAAGCAGAGAATGCTATTAAAACCCCTTTTCATTTCTTCCCTAGGAAGGAATTTGAACCAATATGTCTCCTATTCCTCTTATTATGTCAGTGTAAATTATGTTAGTGTAAACTATGCTCTAATGTAAGACTTGATACTTTTTTATCTTGCATCTGCACATTGCCCTACACTTCTCCTGAACTGCACGCCACTAGTATTTAGAACTTCTAATTTACTTTCTAATTGGATTTTGGTAATGGAAATGAATATCAGGAAATGACGCATAGGACTTAAAGCGAGCTATTGTACTTGTATGGTGATAACCCATAAGGCCAGGCATTACGCTTTCCATGTCTTAGTTCTTGTTTTTTTTTCCATGAAAGCCTCAATGTCATCAGATTCACCAGACATAGGCTTAATTGGCCAATTTCATCCTTGCATCTTAAGATAACCATTTGATGTTCATATTTCAAAATGCTCGTAGGAGTGTGTTCAGTCAAAGGACATGTCAAATGGAAATCTAACTTAATTTTTGAGTAAATTTACTTACTTTCGGAAAGTGAAAAAGACTTGCCAGAAAAAGAAAAATCATGTACAGTTATACTTCGGAATGGTCGTTCATGTGAAACAAACAGATTTTTTTCCGGTGAAACAGATTTTTTTTGTCTTTGCAGTAGACCATCCATTGTTTGTAGTGCTTCATTCAATAACAGACTAGTACGTCGAACACTGAAGCAAGAATGTATGTGAAATACCTTACCTGATAAAAAAGAGAGAATGTTTGTGTCTTTGTGAAGTACCCAGTTACTGTAAACAGCCCTGTTGCTTGCTAAGTCAAGATTTTCTTTAATTTGGCAAATTGTCAATTCATACCACTAAAGAAGGTTGCCACTACTGTTACTAGCCATTATCGTATGTCTTTATTTCTTGGATAGCATTTGGGCTTTGAACAGAAATGACTCAAAAGATTGTTTCCCTTTTGAACTGTAACAGATATACCCTCCAATTAATGTGCTTCCGTCCTTATCTCGGTTGATGAAGGTGAGCATGTGGACCTGTTAATTTTCTAATCTTTCAAACGCTTCTAGCAATTATAAAGGACGCCTAACATGTGATTATTCTAATTTAGCCTTTAAATTTATTTGCAGAGTGCCATTGGTGAGGGTATGACCAGGAGGGATCATTCTGATGTATCCAACCAGGTAAGTTGGAGTTTTGGTAGAAAACGTATTTCATTGCTCGATTCATCTTCATTCCTTAAGCAAAGTTGATCTGTTTTACCTCTTAATGTTGCTAATTTTTCCCTTTTGCATTGACCTTAAAATACTTTAGTTGTATGCAAATTATGCCATTGGAAAGGATGTCCAAGCAATGAAAGCTGTGGTTGGAGAAGAAGCACTTTCTTCTGAGGACCTGGTATGTAGTTCGCGATGTGTTTTGCCTTTGTTATCAATAATTCAATGATGAGATGACTAGACTCGTTCCTTGTTAAAACAGCTTTACTTAGAGTTCCTCGACAAATTCGAGAGGAAGTTTGTTGCTCAAGGAGCTTATGACACCCGCAATATATTCCAGTCGCTTGACTTAGCTTGGACACTTCTTCGCATCTTCCCTCGTGAGCTTCTTCATCGTATCCCAGCGAAGACCTTGGATCAGTATTACAGCCGTGATGCATCTAATTGACGGGAAGGAACTGGCTTTATACTTTAGTATCTTGTACAATTACCTTGGTGTGAGCTTGACGATACGTCGGGTCACGAGCTTTTCCTCTTTGTGCTTCTCCTTTCAGCTAAATAATAAAAATGGAGTATATTTAATGAGTTCCTAAAACAAAAGGCTCTACAGCATTTGGAAGACAATGATATTCCTCTGAGAACCAGTTATATCGTGTAATTTATTATCTATTGTATTAAGAGTACAGGCTGCAGTGTATTGGTTTTGTTTAAAGTTCAGCAATATTAGGGGCTACTAGGAATTATAAAGCCCTTTTTATGTATGAAGCACAATTTATTGTTATAAGCTGATTCTTTTTGAATAACAGCCTTGGACTAGGCATGCTCTAGATTATGAAGTTACTTTTTCATGACGAATAATCAAACCAAATGATTGTTCTAGAAAGGCTATTCCTCACAATTGCTCCTGGTGATGCAGCGGAACCATGGCAATTAGGATTTCAAGGCGCTTGAAAAGTAAGTTTCATCAATTAAAGCAAAATATAAGGAATTTTGGAGTTGACAAGGCCATAAGAAATTTTTTACTTTTTTTCCGGAATCAGTGTTTGTTCATGAAAATTTCAAATTTTACTTGAAGTTAAATTTCGGAATTTTTTAGAATTTGAAAAACTCCAAAGAGCTGTTTATCAAAATTTTCACTTCAAATCATTTACAAGAATTTAAAAACAACTTCAAATTATATTCATGTCTAAACACAACTCTAATTTTCAAATATCATTCACTTTTTAAAAAAATCACTTTTTTCTGCAATTTTACAATTCTTATGTCCATATACCCACTATAAAATCAATAGGTTCGCATAGTTGGTTCCAAAGATGATTGTCGTTCAGTTAATTCCATTGCAAGAGTCTTAAGACGTCATTGAAAATTCGCATCTGTGTCATGTAAGGTTCATTAAAAGGAAAAACGCTTCCTACCTTAATTTTAATATTCTTAGAGCTCAGATCTGATTAAAAGTGAAGAGATATTATCAATGAGTCCGCCTGTTGTAACTGTTGCTTTAAAAGCTGCTAATTTCACAAAAATAATATTTATACTGCTGTTAACGAGATGAAACATAAAAGATTTGATTTTATGAGTAAGCTGTCTAGTCCAGACTAAAAGGATCTCGTGCGTGCTACCCTGGTGGGGAAAGGAAGCACATGCTGCTAGATGTCAACTGAAGATGTATCGCCTAAATATGCAAATAAAAAAACAGTTCAGTGCACAAAATATTTTATGTTCACGCACAGTCGGAGGAAGAGCCGCACCTTAATTGGTGTGATGTAGATAACCTACCCTAATGTTTCATTAGTATCTGCTTCTACGGTTATCTCTAAAGATAAGGTGTCCTAACCATCCAACCACTATTCCATCCCGGTTATCCATTGAGCCCGTTTTGAATAATCCCCCTTTTGCAGGATTATTGCCGATGTAATTATATAAAGCTAATTTTTCGAGAATCTTAGACTAGGCTCAGTATTAGAGTCAAGACCGGTGCTATCCCCTTCCCCTGCTACGCTTCCTTACTCAACAATCAAATAAACATTTTCGATTCCCCGATTCGCTCTCGTACTAACATGCTAACAACGGTTTAGATAAGTCAGGGGCTAAGCAGGAATGCCTATCTAAGAGCCTACTTCCTTCTGATATTTCTGCTCCTGGGGATTTACCTCTACCTTTTTCATAAAATGTTGTGGCCAAACCAAATAGTCCACTTGAAACCATGATCATACGAAAACAACTTTATTATTGTTCCAAATCTCTTATTTATTGCCTAAATATGCACATGCCCCTCTAAAAGTTCTCTGTCAAACATATTCGTCATTAGCAGTAATGATGCTAGAAAATACTGATTTACTTGATTAATGAAATGCACGCATAACTGGCTGGACCTAATTACGTATATTTGCAATAAACAAAGTACATTCAGATCTGCAAAGAGCAAGTTATGCTACAAATCCAGAAGCATAGGCACATGCCATGCCACCATTGTTTCAGTATATATATAATTAAATTACTCGTTCAAACTGCATTTAGCAGCATTTTGCCACAGAAAAAATATTGTTAAACCGAACATTAGTATGCACTTTGATAACAAATATTCTTCTTTCTTAGTGCTTAACCATATCTACAAATTAAATAATCTTAAAACCGTGAGACAGGCCTCTGCAAAACAGATTAAACAAAACCCCTCGACCAACCTAACAAAAATCTTCCATTTTTATATACAGTCAAAACCTTTTTATAACAGCCACGTTTGTTTCGAATATTTTTGAATATTATAACAAAGTATTGTTATAGAGAACATATATTATAACATAACATGAAAATTAGTTCCAAAAAAACTTAACTTTTATAGTAAAGTATTATTATATAGGAATATTGTTACTGAGAGGTTCCTATATTTTAACCTATTTCCGGGGCAAGCTCATATTGTAAAACTCAAATTCTTCCTATTAACTTAGTCTCGATCTCCCTATCTGCTTTTAACATTAGATAAAGAAAACGAAAAAGGACCAAAATTACCCCTTTAACTATCAGAAGTGACATAAATTGCCTTCCGCTTATTGAGCCAAATTTGCCCCTGCCCTCAAATTTATAGCTCAAAACTATCCTTAAAACTAACAGCCCAAAACTAATAAAATAAAAATATTATAAATTTTAATGGAGTATTATTACTTTTAGCCCGCGTCAAAAACTATTTACATATGGTAGTTGAAAAATTGTATAAAATATATATAATTTTTGTATATAACATACAGAATATATATATATATATATACACACACAAAAAAAAATTATACATATTTTATATATTTTTTCGACTATTATTTTTACGGTGGCTATGCAATGTCATTTTTTCAATTTTAATGGTATGTTTCATTCTTACTGGACGAGTTGAAACTCCGTCTTTGAATCTGTCAAACCCAGTAGAAATGGCGTAGGGTAGCCACTATTTAAGGTGGTATTTATTTTTTATCCAGCAATTCTAATGTTGAGCAAAAATAGTCACTACTTTATTAAAATTAATATGAGAAGATATGTTTACCCTTTCTTCTATTACATTTTTACTCTATCTAATCCGGGTATAGCAGTAATGGAGATAACGTCTAGCCACTGTTTAATTTCTTTCCACCATACTCACCAGTTATGCATATTGGAGTAGTGCTCCAGACGTGGTCTACTGTTTTTTAGAGGGAAAGATGTTAAACTTCTATTTGGGTTTCAAATCAAAAAGTCGGGTGCTTGGGTTAATGTAACAGAAAGATGTCATTGGGTTACACAAAATGCATAGCAGAAGACATAAAAGAGTCATGGTTTTGGTAGGTACTTTGAGAAACTCTTGAATAAGCATTATGATTGTTCAAAGATTAACGTGCTATTTTGTTACTAATTAAAAGTTAAGGATAATAGGTCCTTAACTTTGAATTCCAAGTCCAAAAGTTAAGGACACTTGGTCCTTAACTTTGAATTACAAGTTAAAAAGTTAAGGACACTTGGTCCTGAACTTCAAGTTTCAAATTCAAAAGTTAAGGACACTTGGTCCTTACCTTTGAGTTCCAAGTTCAAAAGTTAAGGACACTTGGTCCTGAACTTTGACTTACAAGTTCAAAAGTTAAGGACACTTGGTCCTTAACTTTGAATTCCAAGTTCAAAAGTTAAGGACATTTGGTCCTGAACTTAGACTTACAAGTTCAAAAGTTAAGGACACTTGGTCTTGAACTTAGACTAACAAGTTCAAAAGTTAAGGACAATAGGTCATTAACTTTGACTTACAAGTTCAAAAGTTAAGGACACTTGGTCTTGAACTTAGACTAACAAGTTCAAAAGTTAAAGACATGCAGTCCTTAACTTACAGTTACAAGATCAAAAGTTAAGGACAATAGGTCATTAACTTTGACTTACAATTTCAAAAGTTAAGGACGCTTCGTCCTGAAGTTTGAGTTCCAAGTTCAAAAGTTAAGGACATGTAGTCCTGAAGTCCTGAAGTTAAGTTCAAAAGTTAAGGACATATAGTCCTGAAGTTAAGTTTAAAAGTTAAGGACATATAGTCTTGAAGTTATGTCAAAAGTTAAGGACATGTAGTCCTGAAGTCCTGAACTTAGAGTTCCAAATTCAAAAGTTAAGGACATGTAATCCTGAAGTTAAGTTCAAAAGTTAAGGACAAGAGCAGAAGGGTATTTTCGTTCGGGCAGTTAAAGTTTATTAAAGCAGTGGCTAAAGACTAAAGACATTTTAAATAGTGGCTTAAAAGTAAATACATGTGTTATTAGTGGCTAACCGTGCACTTCCCCCTCAAACCCACCCATATAGCCTGACCCATTGGACCAACCCGTATGACCAAAAAAAAAAATCGGCCCTCTCTTCTTCTTCCTCTGTTAGTTTTGGCCCTTCTTCGGGGGCAATTTTGGCTCTTTTTCGTAAAATAATAATTATTCCTTCTGTTTCAGTTTATGTGAACCTATTTCTTTTTTGGTCCGTTCCAAAAAGAATGATCCCTTTCTACATTTGAAAACAATTTAACTTAAACTTCCAATTCTACCCTTAATAAGAAGCTTTTATAATCACACAAATACTCTGAACCCCTTCTTCACTTGTTTCGGGCCACAAATTCCAAAAGTCTTCATTTTTTCTTAAACTCTGTGTCCGGTCAAACAAGTTCGCATAAATTAAAACGGAGGAATAATAACTTTTGTGACTTGCACTATTTTGTAATTCCACCTTCAGAAGGGGTTATTTGGGGCATCAAAATTAGAGGAGCACATGAGCAAGCAAATCACTCAGCTAAACAAAATCACGTGCAAATGTGATATAATAATGCAGGCATAAGACATGCAGCAGTTGTACAACAGCATAGAAAGCGCCAAAGCCAGCAAACTAATTAAATCTCAGCAATCCGCCAACTCAGCTGGCTCAACACAAGCTCCAAATTTGCTAGCAATACTAATCAAATTAGAGATCTACAGCACACAAAAATATCTAAAAGTTAACCACCAAATAGTACTAGTAAAACATAGCTGGAAACACATTACCCCTTCCACTTGACATCCAATGCTGCATTGTCATCAAAGTTTCAATTCTTTTCCGTAATTGTTCCATCACGGTTTCAAGACTCTCTTGTTTCTTTACGGATAAAGAAACTTCTATTTTTTGGATAACCATGGTGTCCTTCCTGGCCTACACGCACCTCGACTAGTAAGTTTGTTATTGGCCGAGGAGGGGCTTGCTATCATAACCTTTTCTCCCGTGCAAGGAAACATTACTCCTCTTTTCATTTCAAATTCAAGAATATGACCGATACGATTAATTAAGACTAGTAGAAGGCGTAAGGATACTAGACCGCTACTCAATACTGGATAATCCACGTTCATCGGTCTAGCCGAAATTAATCGAGCTCCGACTGATCTCCCAGAAGCGGAAGCTGAATCAGTCATGGTGTCAAAACTAGCCTCACGCACCTCGACTAATCTCACCAGCAATAGGCACCAAGTAACTTTCTTCGCTATGAAGGTGAGACTAGGTGCTCGGGTAAAGAATTTTCAAAACTCATTCCCTCCC